>JAABOM020064533.1:0-41961 GCA_011800125.2 Solanum clarkiae | reverse complement strand
TATATTTGGATAAATAAGCCCCATACCTCCAATTATAGCTCTAAGTCCATAAATAACGTGCCATGTATGATATGAATATTGAATGCACATAGTAGGCTATAGCATAAATTTATCTTATCTTGGATTGTTGGTGCACTTTTTCTCATAGTATCACAATCATTGACATTTGTCCAATCTTGGCTCATTGGTACAATTATTCTCATAGCATTATAATCGTTATCATAGAAAATATACATGACTAGTGTGATCTTATATGACTTTGGAATAAGTTTGATAAATTAACTCAACATTTAGAATGATGCATTAACTCTTAAAATGTCATAAAACTACTTAACATAATGCTCATACTTAGTCAATGTCAATTAGTAAGAGAAAGTACTTATAAAGAATTAAGTGCGTTAGTAGTTTAAATAGGAACATTATAGGGGAGATTACTAGAAATCACATATTACTTGCTAAGTTCCTCAAATGTTGTTTTAGCAGAGAAAAAGGGACTGATTAGGAATCCTATGTCCCCCTTATAATCTACTTTTACTTTGAGTGACACAATGCCAAGAAGAGCAGCAACTGCAACATATAAAAATTAATATATAAATATTGAATGTCCAGTTTAGTAACCAAAGGAATAAAAACCGCAAGTCATTATGAAGATAGCTTAGCTACAATCGATTTGCCTTTCATTAAAGGTCTTTCTAGCAAGAGAATGGAAAAATATTGCATATGATATTTTGAGAATTTCCCAAACTTTGTGCTAAAAGAAGGGGCAAAGCTTCGCCTTAACATACCTCTCAACGATCGCCCATTTGCCAAAAGTTCCTTCACGAAAGTCATTCCTTATATCCTAAGATTAACAAAAACTATATATATGAAGCTTACAAACACCTATAAGTATGCCATAAACGAGAATTATTGACCAGATTTGCCATATAGCCTTTACGCGAGGAAATGTACGTAAAACTTCATAAAAATGACCATAAAGAGCCCCAAGGCTATCATCTAAACATACCAACTGCAAACCAATTATAACCAGAAAGTACACCCTTTTTTACAATCAAAAAACAGCCCAAAACAAAGCTTATAGGTTAGGGAAACAATTGCAATGCGTAAGGCATGCATTTCTAGGCACGGAGTCAAATTTCAAAAGTGAAAACTCGAGGAACATACCTATATTGCTTAGGGACCTTGTGGGAGCTTTATATTTAGTTTCATAACTATTTTGGGAGGAATATTATGTTTTTTGAGCTTTAAAAGGTCTGATTAGCCGACATAGAAGTGGGCCTTACCTAACCCGGTGCAAGACCAGATTTTTTGCTCGGGCATTTATGGTAAAATGGTCATAGCCTTTTTTTTAGGTCAGTTTTATGCTCAATTTTATTCGTTGCAAACTAGATTCATAGATATTTGATTTATAGGTCATGGACCTTCTAACACCTTATGATTTGGGAGATATGACCTCATATATTTGACCCAAATTTAAGAAGGATTTCTTAACAAAACTTAGGATAATTGTGGCCAACCTTTATCTTGCAACTTTCTTGATTTCAAAACTTAATGTATGAAATCTGTTCTATTAAAATTATATTTAAAAATGTATTATTATCAAATTATACACTCTTAGTCTCATCCGATAAATGAAGCTTAATTTAAATTATCCGAAAAGGGAAAGGTGCCACTCGGTCCATTTCTTTAATCCTGAATGTGTATCTTGGGGGATTCATTTGATTGAAACTTTAATTCCTTGGTATTAACACCTATTAGAATCCTTAATACTATTAGGTATTATCAAAAATCATATCAGTCTTACATAATATGCCACCCTATTATATTACAGGAGACGAGAAATACGGGGTCTCACAACTATTCAGTCTTATCTTGTTGACAAACAAGACAAGTTTGCACATAGAACTCTATGTCGTCCCGCATGCGTGGCCAATAGTAGATTGCCTCGATAAGAGCTCATATGTGATGCTACCGTGGATGCTCAGCCCATAATGTATCACAGCTATATTTCATGATTTGCCACCTTATGTTGCCATACTTTGGTATGTAAACCCTTCTCCCAGAGGTGAGTAGGATTCCATCTTTCATCCAAAAATGTCCAGTCTTCCCCTAGGTCGTTAACTCCATAAGCCTCTTTGCTTCTAGATCATGGTGAATGCTCACCTTGATGGATTCTCTAATCTCACATTGGGCTGTTGTGATGGTAGCTAGCTCCACTTTCCTGCTCAAAGCATCATCCACTATATTACCATTGTCTGGCTTGTCAACCATCTCGTAGTTGAACTCGGCTAGAAAGTCTTGCCACCTAGCCTGCTTGGGAGTAAGATTCTATTGTGACTAGAAGTAGCTAGTGGCAATGTTACCTTTCTGAACTACCAACTTTGACCCCAACAAGTAATGCCTCTAAGTTCTAAGGCAATGTATAATGCAGGTTATCTCCTTTTCTTGCACCATATACCATCGTTCGGTCTCATTCAACTTGTGGCTTTCGAAAACTATGGGGTGTCTATCTTGTATTAGAACGCCCCTAATAACAAAGTTGAGGCATCCGTGTGTACTTCAAAATTTTTGGAGAAGTCAGCCAAGGCAAGTCCGACTCCTCCGATATGGCAGCTTTGAGAACTTCAAATGTCTCCTAGCATTTCTTGCTCCAAACCCATGACTTGTTCTTCTTTAGTAGCTCGATGAGCGGAGCGACTATTTTAGAGTAGCCACTTATAAATCTCCGGTAGCAATTTGCAAGTCCAAGGAATGATCTCAGCTCTATCACCTTAGTGGGCATCTTCTACTATACGATGGTCCGCACTTTGGTCTCGTCTATGCGAAGCTGACCGTGGCTAATGATGTGATCAAGGAAGTGCACTTCATTCTAGGCGAACTAGCACTTCTCCTGCTTAATGTATAATCATTTTTCCCATAAGACTTGGAAGACTTTTAGCATATGCTCCATGTGCTCCTCTAAGGAGTGGCTATATATCACAATATTATCTAAGAATGCTACCACAAAGTCATCTAGATAGGTATGAAAGATTGTATTCATGAGGGTATGAAATGTAGCAGGCGCATTGGTTAGACCGAATGGCATTACCAACCACTCGTACGTTCCATACCTTGTGATGCATGTCATTTTTCGCTTATCCCCTTTGGCTATACGTACCTTGTAGCATCCTTTCCTGAGATCCATCTTGGAGAAGTATTTTGATTGCCTAATCCTGCTCAATAGATCGGCTATCAGCGAGATCAGATACTTGTTCTTGATGGTCACCTTATTTAGCAACCGATAGTCTATACGAATGCACATTGAACAATCCTTCTTTTTCTAAAATAGTACTAGGGCTCCATATGGTGCTTTGGACAGTCTAATATGGACAGTTTCTAGGAAGTCCTTCAACTGTTTCCTGAGCTCCTCTAGCTCTGGTGATGCCATGCGGTATGGTGAGTAGGTGGGCGGTCGGGTGCTCGGCTCCAACTCGATCTTGTGATCAACCTCTTATCTCAGTGGCAAGTGTCTTGGCAACTCCTCAGGAATGACATATTTATTTTCATCAAATACCTTCTTAATGCAAGGTGGTAAGGGTTCTGGAGCACCATTTTTTTCACTCAAACTTGCAATGGTGGCTAGATAAGTAGGCTCCCCCTTCTCGAGGCCCTTCATAATCTGTACGGCCGACAATTGGGTAACTCTTTTCGCCTTCGGCACCTCAACTAAAGGTACCATATAGGACCCTTCCTTCTCCAACACAAGCATCCTTTGAAAGTAGGGGTCTATAATAGTGTGGCATTGGCGGAAGAACTCTTGCCCAAGTATAATATCGAAGATATCCAAGTGGGCGATAACAAAGCTAGTCTTACCTTGCCATTTGCCTAAAAGGTGATGTTTATGCCATGTGCGACTCCACATACCAGCTTCTATGGGGCATTAACTATCTTATGACGTGAGTTGCTCGGACTGTAACTTAGCCCAGTCTTGCAACTCAGCTTTGTTCATTACATTGGCTTTTGCTTCTGTCTCCACCATGGTATGCACCTACTTCCCATTCAAGGTCATATCTACGTACTACATGGGGTAAGCCTCCTACTTATCGGCTGGCTTGGGAGTAGTGGCATAAACCCTAATCATCCCTATACGTGTGGTGCCTGAACTCTGACCTTGGTCTTAGGTCCCTTCTTTTATTAGTATCGTATGATGGCTCCAAGGTTTTTCATTCGAGGACACCTCAAGTATCTGTGTGGGCCTCCGGGTATGTTCTCTCTAGGCGGCTGGTCCTTTTTTTGGCATATGCCTAACGTACTGTATTCTTAGGTGGGTGGGCTTCCTGCCCCTGCTGCGATCTCACCCACTTTTGATATGGTTACCCCTCATCTTCTTAGCTTGACTCTATCTTGGATGATCTCCTTTAAGGCTTCCACTTGGGTTATGGCCCCTTCAAAGGTTGGAAACTTGCCATCGCTACAGCTCTATCCTAGCCTAATTTTGCAATCCATCCATGAAGTTGAACAATATATCTTCATTCGTGAGGTTGGGATTTTGAAGTGTGAGAGTTGTGAACTCCTTTTTATATGCCTTCATGCAGCCTGTTTGCTTCAATTCCCTAAGCCTCAGTTTGGCTTCATAGACAACGTTGTTGGGGTAGAAGGTCTTTTTGAACTCCGCCTTAAACTTCTCTCACGTGCTGATCGTGAAGAGTCCCTTCCCTATCTTTGCATCCTTTCGTTTCCACTATAATATCACCATATTCGTCAGGTACATCATGACTGCGTTGATCTTTGTATCATTGTTGCTCACCTTGTTGCACTTAAAGTAGTTCTCTAAGTTCCACAAGAAGTTTTCCACCTCTTATGTGTTACGGACTCGTTTAAAGATGGGTGGCTTGGGAGGCTCGATCTTGTCCTCCCATTCCATGGCCAATGCATCATATCTCCCCTGTTTGATGGCTTCCTCGAGCTACTTCACCTTGGTGCTCATGGCTTCTACATGTCCATGAACTTGCCTTCCAAGGCCTCGACCCGGCTTTCTAAGGAAGAGTGTGCTTCTTCCTGCATTACCTACTGCTCGTTCAAGTCCTTGCGGATGTTATCTTTCTCCTTAACAATGAACTCTTCTAAGGTCTTAAACTTATCATCAATATGATTCAAGCGATGGCCCAACAACTCCATGGCTTGGTAGGCAGTCTCTACTTTGGTGATCCATTCCATCCCTGGGGTGACGTCCTTCAGCAGCTCCTCTTGCTCGTCATCACTTACTTCAGTGGTTAGAAGGGAGACAACATCGCTTGGTGCAGGATCATTCAACACTTTCTCATAATTCTTGGAGCTCTTTTTTCCCTTGCGTTTCTTGGTAATGTCCAGCATGACTTCGGCAGTGCTGGTGGCACAAATCTCTCCATTGCTTGCCATTTCTTCCCTTAGTAAGCCTACTCTGATATCACTTTGTCATAGACCTAGAACTGATGCTAGAACTTCTGTGCGGTACTAGTCAGTTTACTCAGGAATCTCTCACGATCTTGCAAACATTAGTAAGCTTTTTATGTACGATCTCTGACAGAACACTAGATATTGAAAGACGACAGATTTTTGAAAGAAAGAAGACTTTGATTAGAGAGAATGCTTTAGAAAGTTTGAATGCTTATAACTTTGCTTGGTTGCAAATGAATGCCAAGGAGGGGGATTTATACTACACCTCCTCAATGGACCACTAGGGTTGATTTGATATAACAGTTACAATTAAGACTTCTAGAAGGCTCCTACAAAATATCTAAGATATTTACAAGTTCAAGACTTATCTACACAATTCTACAAGTCTCTGGAACATTTTGGGCCTCTCTAGTCTATTCTTCAGTCTTCTGCATTATTCCCGAGAATTCCAGAGTCCTTCGGAGCACCGCGGACACATTCCTGTGTAGTTTTTGAGTAGAATTTAGGCGGGATGTATCACTAGGCTTGGGTCGTTACATCCATGAAAAGGGAAATTAATTATATATAATTATCTATTAATAAAGTTAAAGGAAGAGACACAACTATCTGAATAGTTGTATCCCTTTAGGATTATAAAAGGGATATCACAAGAGAAACCAATATAAATTTTAAATAGAAAAGAAAAATATGTTTCTCTCTTCTCGTGCTTCCTTCTCCAATTCTGCAACGATTCCATTGAAGATCTTAGTTAGATTTCTTTTTTGAAAAGCATTGGAACACTTATCTAACAAGGTACGATTCATAGACTATGGTTGTACATGGTGTAGTTCAGCTTTTTATGTGATTATACTTTTTATATAGTGAAACAAATTTGAAATGATCCTCAAAACTATTTGTTTAATTATTATATTCTTCAATATCTTTTTAGCCAAACTCACTGATGAGATGAGATTCGAAACTTCTCTAGCATCACAAGCCGGCAAGTAATCCTCATTCTCCAGCTTGGTGTAGTTCTTGAAAAAGTGCACTATGCACTTCTCTTCGATTGTAGCTTCACTGTGAAAATCATAATCATCTGACGAGAACAGATCTTTTGCCCCCATGGAACTGTTTGTATCCAAAAATAGTGATCCGACTTCTACATTGTTATAATGGTCAACCTCAATTTTCTCTACTTTTACCATGTATGGGGGCTTATCAGAATCAGATAGTCACATCCATTATTCACAGCTTTCTTGAATGGGAGATGTCTTCGTCTTTCAATTGATCAAACACTGCTATTTTAAAAAACCTTTGAAGTGCTTATTGAACAATTGATTTAAAAGAAAAACTCATGGATTTACCAGACTTGGTCCACAGCCCTGTAACAGATCACTGATAAAAATAATGACTATCAGGTTTTACAAGGTATTGGGTTATTAGAATCAAGAGTTATATTCAAGGATGTGACGGACTATTCTGGTTTCAATATTCTTCTCGATACCCTGATTATCAATTTGGAGGTTCCTCCATTGCATATTCGTACAAAATGCTATGATTTTTGCCTTACCCGAAATTCATTTACTTGGTGGCCTAAATGTCAAACTAGCTGCTGGAATGGTTATTGAAATTCTCAACATTGCTGGGACTTGGAAAGGAATTGTTAATTTGTCTCAATGTTATTCTTATACATTGGACATACGCCAACGAGCAATGGGAATCCCAACACAGGCCATAAGTAGTAACTGTGATCTTAAGTATCTCAAACCCTCCTTATGGTTGTACAAAAGATCGAATGAACATTTTCTCACAATATGATGTTAGTGCAGATGCAGAGTATGAGATTATTAGCCTCGTGTATTGAATTTTGACTTGCTTCTATTTAGTAGCTATACACATATTTCCATATGTTCAATAAATTTTATCACTTTGTAGACAATAGAAATCATTCCAATGTACTTAATTCAAACAAGTGCCCTATATACTTCAACAAAAAACGTCAAGAAGTATATTTACATCAACCACCTGCAGTGAACAGCTTTTTTTGTTCCGCCGAATGATTTCTTCATAGGGTTTGAGGACTGAAACCAGCAGCAAAAACTAGACAATTTCAATGTACTAAATTTAAACAACTTCTACAAATCATTTCAAGAAGCATACTTACCTCAACCGTCTGTAGTACCTTCTTTAGTTCAACGCAGCCAGAACTTAATAGTTACAATGATGAAATAATAACAGAAAATTAGATCAGCACTTATTGAAACTCACGTCAAGATAATATCTCCACAATATCAATTGTGAATCAAGAGGTTCCCGTTGAAGTAGAAGACACGCCAGCACAATCAGATAAATTGTGAAGATGCAAAAGTGTTAAAGTATCAAACACTAGGCTTACTAGCTATTATTGGAAAGACAATTCATGGTTGTTTATATGCTCTATCTTATTTGGTTGAAGGGACTATTATCAATATACGATATATCTAAGCTTTTGAGTAGGTAAAAAGCTCAAATATGCCATTGAACTTTGGAGAAAGGCTCATCTATGACAATCGTCAAAAGTTTGACTCTTTTATGCCATTACCGTTTTAGAAAGATCTCATTTATGTCATTATTTTTAATTCTAGTTTCACAATCACTTAAACCACTTTAAACACTTTTCAATTAGAGTTTTGGATCAAATATAGTCTTTTTGGTCATTTTTATTCAAGAATCCAAGAACACGTGAAAAACACCAAGAACTCCCAAATTTTCAACTTCTTCAAATCTTCACAAAATCACTTCAAATTCAAGAGTAGCATTCCTTTGAACGAAATATTAAAACTCGATATCTTTTGAGCTCAAAGTCAACCTACAACAACACCCACTTGAAAATTTTCTTCAAAGTTTCAAAATTTTAACCTTTTTAAAATGATAAAATTTTCTCATCAACTCTAAACTAATTGAAATTTTGAACATAGATTCAAAAAATCTTATAAGGATCTAGTATAAAAAACTATAATAATAATAATATGAATCAAAGAAAATTTTTAATTTTGGGAATGATTTCTCTTTCTTTTGGAATATTTTTTCCCCCTAGTATTGTGAAACTTTGAAGAAAAAATTCAAGTTGCTAGGTCTTGTTGAGATAGGTTGATTTCGAGCTCAAAAAATATTGAGTTTTAATATGTAGTTCGGTGGAATGCTACTTTTGAAATTTGGAGTGATATCATGAAAATTTGAACAAGTTGAAAATTTGGAAGTTCTTCGTGTTTTTTATGTGTTCTTGACATTCTTGAAGAAAAATGACCAAAAAGATTACATTTGATCAAAATCTCCAATTTAAAAATGTTTAAAGGTGCTTAAGTGATTTTGCAAAACTGGAGTTAAAAAATAATGGGACAGATGAATCTTTTCTCAAACGGTAACGAATAAACCAGCCAAAATTTTAACCAATGACATAGATGCACTTTTTCTAAAAGTTCGATAATATATTTGAGCCTTTTCACTTTTGAGTATTATTGAATCTGAGTGCATCAATTTACATCATCATCCACATAATAGCAGAATCATGCAAAGATATTCATTGTTCTTACTTGCATTTTTTTTTTGTAATGAAGTAAAATAATTCATCGATGAAAATGCAGAGGATGCGTAGCAGAACAAAATTTAGAAAAATTAGCTAGATCAATAAATTAGACATAATTTCAAAACAGAAGATAAGGAGCTAACAGATTTTATTTTTAATTTTTTTCAAAGATACAGAAGCATTAAAACTTCCTCTAATAAATAAGAGTACAAAACATGTAAGCCAAAGTCCTCTTCTTTATCACATGTACTACTTTTTTCCTCCACCAGAATACATTGGGTATTCATTATCCATGAGTTTTCTAGCTCCAGAAGTACTTCCTGCATTTCATCAATTACCGGCCTCCGATTAGAATTGTTCAAGTGTTTGATTCCGAACTCATTGTGAATATCAACGTGAATGTCACAGAAATATCTATTGACCTGAGAAGATCTATGGGTTAAGATGAACTCATAAGGCCAGAAGGCCTTCAAGACAGTTAATTTGGAGTCTTATGTTTCACAAAAAAGGAATTGAGAATTATCTCAATTTTTCGTGTGTATTAGTCAATAGATTTTTCAAAATATGTGTGATTGACTCTATTTGGGCTAAACTTTTATGGGTCTATTAGTAGCAACCTGTTAAATGATACTCATTGTTTTCGAAAAGTGGATGTCACATTTTTTGGAATCTATGCGTCACAAAATAATATTGAGCATAATAAATAAATATGCTATTTCTGACACCCCGTAACTCCATACTCTTATGTACCCATGTTTCAACCCTTATTTGGGTAGGTGGGGAGTCTACTAGGATCATAGGGGACCTCTAGTACTTAAGACATGTTTAAGACTTCCCTACAAGTTGAGTTTTGGGTGGTAGCTTATGCAAGGGTCAACTTTCAACAAGCATAACTTTTAACACACTTGGAACAGGATGACCCACAACATGTCAAATAAAATCCCTTTGAGTTATCTTTCTAATGCACATAGATTCACCTTATTCTGATGTCAGACAAAGGATTATGACCATTTTCGTGAGACCTTCCCATGCAATGATGTCACATGGGCACTTAGTTGGATAGTGAGGCTTTGGACGGGGTTTGTGGGCTTCCTTAAGCTGGAAAAGACCATTTTGGTTCTAATGCATAGGGCATGGCCTGTTGTACAGGCCATGTGGCTTGCCACCGACCGTGTGTCTAGTCGTAGAGTGCGTGCAACTGAGGAAGAGTGGGCATGGGAAGAGTTTTGAGCAAGTATGGTGCCACGGCCACCTTTGACGGGTTGTGAGAGGTTAGACGACTCGTGGACTTGGCCCATGGGGTGGCCTGGCAATATTTGTTCTCTAAGTGTGGTTCAATGTACCACTACACAGACCGTGTAGTGCCACACAACCCATAAAAGTAGCTCGTCTAAGTGACGAAGATGGTAAATTTTCTAAGTGTTCCCAACTTCCAATTTTTTACCATGTCTCATCTTACGAGCATTCCACATGTATGACCCATGAGGCCTTCAGTAGGGCATCACTTTGCCAATTTTTTCATCCATTCACTACTGGTGATTTCATGATTAATTCATTCTAATGACCTTTTTAGACTTCTAATGCTACCTTAACCTCACCAAAACACTTAAAACCTATTCCAAAGGATCAAACTTCATTACTCCCAACTTGAATACACTCTTAAATCCTCTCTAAAGACTCTACCAAGACCCAATACAAATTAAAGGAAAGTCAAGTCCAAGTTTGGATTTCAAAGCTCCATTTCAAGCTTCTATTCTTTCCTAACTCAAATTCAAGAGACTCAAGGTCTAAGGTATGTGGGTTTCAACCATTGGGTCCTTTCATCCATGGTGCCCAAGCTCCCTTTTCTACTTAAATTTCATGTCTCTATTTGATTTTTTTATGGGCCTTACTTACTATGAATTTGACTATAAACTATGTTGGGGTTTCATAAAAGTGTGACTATTTAAGCATTTTTTGAGCTATAATCTCAGATCTATGTTGAGAACAACATTTGATGAAAGGTTCTGATGTATATTGCATGAAGGTATTACCTAGTATTGTTGGGTTGATTTACTTTCAGTTTACTTGCATGATTTAACTCTTGAATTGCATGGTTTAGTACTAGCATTGCACACCCACCAAATGCTTGGTAAAATGTCCAGTTAATGTATCTTGAGTTATTGAAGGCCTAATGCTTGGCATATGAATTAAGTGACTTTATGACTAAAATATATGGTATTTATGTGATACTTTTATGATATTTATCTATAGTGTTGTGAGTTAACCATAACTAGTTAAGGGGTGGTTGATACCTCAATTGCCTCGGATGGGGGTGGTAAGTCATCAACCAATTGAGGGGATGATACCTTAGTCACTTCTGGCAGAGGATGGTCATGTTTGTCAACCAATTGAGGAGTTGATACCTCAATTACCTCAGATGGGGGTGGTAATCCATCAACTAATTGAGGGTTTGATACCTTAATCACTTTCGATGGAGGGTGGTCATGTCCATCAATCAATTGAGGTGTTAAATCCTCAATAACTTCTGAGGGGTGGTCTACCTTTGATACCAAGCACTAAATTACTTGTTCTGTGATGATGGTCTCTTCCTCTATGTGTAATATGTCCTATATAAGTATGTCTTAGTTCAATTATCATTCACACATGTCATTTTGTTATCACGCTATCAATTGTTTATGATATTGCATTTTAACTATGTTACCTATCTCTTACTGCATTACATCCCACATACTTAGTATATTCAAATGTATTAATGCACACACTATATGACGAAATGATGTTACCATGTAGGAACTAGAGCTCGTCACAATCATCCTCATTCTCCCCGTGGCTACTACTATCTCTACAAAGCAAGTTGGTTAGTCCTCAATATTGGGGACAATATCTTTGATCTTATGCTATGTATAAAGACTCTCTTTTCTTTACAGTATGTTTTGACTATGAGGGTGAGCCCGGTTTCTTGTCTTGACCCCCTCTAAGTTCTATGTTTAGAAGTGTTGTAGGACAAGTTATGTTAAGATGTTTTGACTCTTGTTTGTTTTAATGTTATGAAAGACTTTCCTTAGTCCCTTTTACCCTTATTTCTATTCTATAATGTTGTCTAATTGCTTTTGTCACCAAGGATGTGTAAAGATATATTAAGAGGCTTGCTTAGGGTTCCTTCGGGTTTCCCATTCTACATGTCACATCTAAGCCCTATGCATAGGTTGTGACAAACTTGGTATCAGAGCACTAGGTTGTTAATGGTCCTCATCATCTAACATGTGTCATTGATTAGAGTCTTATTCATAGTTATGTTGTGCACCATAACTATGAGTAATAGGCTATGAGACGTTTTAAGAAATGTTTCCCTTCTTAATGATCTATGTCGTGCTATAGAAGTTAGGTAAGGTTTCCCCTCTAACAAATGTTCTTTACCATTTTTATATCATTCCTAACATAAGAGAAAGAAGAGCCCACACTCCTGAGGAACAACTGGCTCGTGTAGAGTTTCAGTATACTCTCACCTTGCTTGCTAAAGCCATGACTAATCAAGTCAACCAAGGGGCCCAAGCCCCTCATTCTCCTGCATAGGAATCTAGGGTAAGGGATTTCATAAGGATGAATCCAACGAAATTCAACATGTTTAAGGTGGATGAGGACCCTCAAGAATTTATTGATGGGGTATACAAAGTGTTGTTTGTCAAGGGTGTGAGGTCGAAAGAGAAGGGGGAGTTGGAAGCTTAAAAATTCAAGGGGGTGGCCCCAATATGGTATACTCAATGGAAGGAGGAGAGGGAAAACAATAATATGATTCTTTGGGAGGATCTTAAGGTAGCTTTCCTCAATTGGTTCTTTCCTTTTCAGCTTAGGGAGGAAAAGTTTATGGATTTTATGAATTTGAAGTAAGGATCTATTAGTGTGAGGGAGTATGCCGTCTAGTTCAACTAACTCTCAAAATATGCTTCCCAATTGATGGTCAATCTAAGATCTAGAATTAATAAGTTTGTGATGTGTGTTTTAGATTTAGCGAATAAGGAGTGTCGGGCCACTATGTTGATTAGTGTCATGGATTTGTTGCACTTGATGACTTATATCAAAAAATCAGAGGGGGAGAAATTGAGTAAGAGAAGGGGTCATGAGGCAAAGAGAGACCATTTTGATGGTAAGATCCAAATTCCCATGGGTGGCCATTTTCATCAAGGACAAGGGTCTTCTCATGCTTGTGATAGAAGATTTTCCAATATCTTCCCAAGGGCCCAAGGTGAAGGTCGTGTGGTTCCTAATTCTTTGTGTCAAAGGTGTTGTAGGGGCCAAAGTGGCCCATGCTTGAGGGATACCAATTCTTGTTTTGGTTGTGGAGAAGTAGGCTACTAGATTATTGATTGTCCACGAAATTGCAACAAGGGTAAGGATGTCCATCCTCAAGGCTGGGGTGCTGAATTCGATTCGGTCAGGGAGAGGGCCCAACAAGGAAGTGCCCCAAGGAATAATTGGTTTTATTCTCTTCAAGCGATGCAAGTGGTAGATGAGGTATCTGATGTCATCTCTAGTATGTTAAAAGAATTTGATCTTGATGAAAATACATTAATAAAACCGAGTGTCACTCTTTCTTTTGTTACCTCTCTTACTGATGAAAAGTTTCATGTTGAGACCGAATTATTGTGTGAGCATTATGACGTGTTTACTCCCATTGGTGCATCTATTATTGCTAGAAAGGTGTATGAAATTATCCCATTTGCATCATGCACAAAATATTGCCTTGTGATCATGTTGAGTTGGATATGGTTGATTTTGATGTTTTTCTTGTGATGGATTGGTTGCATGCTTAATATGTCTCGATTGATTGTAGAACTGGTAGGGTCAAGTTCCAATATCTAAATGAACCCATCCTTGAGTGGGAGGGTCATGACATGGCAGTCAAGGATAGGGTTGTCTCTCGCATTAAAGCCCAAAAACTGATCTCCAAGAAGTGTCTCTATCATCTTGTGAAAGTTAGAGATATGGAGTCCAAAGTCCTTCCCATAGAGTCAGTTTTGGTGGAAAATGAGTTCCTAGATATCTTTACAAATGATCTTCCTAGTGTTCCTCATGAAAGTGAAATAGACTTTTGTATAGACCTCCTCCCCGATACTCAACCCATTTCTATTCCCCTTAAGTAACAATTGAGGGACTTGTTGGAGAAGGGTTTCATTAGGCCTAGGCAGTCACCTTTGTGTGCACTAGTTTTTCTTGTGAACAAGAAAGATAGTTCTCTCAGAATGTGCATTGACTACCTATAACTTAATAGGGTCACCATGAAGAATAAGTATTCTTTACCGAGGATTGATAATTTGTTTGACTAACTTAAAGGGGTTGTTAACTTCTCTAAGATTGATCTTAGGTCTGGGTATCATCATGTGAAGGAGAGGGAGTGTGACATTCGCAAGAGGGCCTTCCAGACTAGGTATGGGCATTATGACTTTGTGGTTAAGTATTTTTGATTGACCAATGCATTGGCTATCTTGATGGATCTTATGAATAGACTCTTCAAACCCTAACTTTATTCATTTGTTGTGATCTTCATTGATTATATTTTGACTTTTCCCATGATGAGGAGGAGTGTGTAAGTCATTTTAGGGTGGTGCTACAAAGGTTGTGGGAAGAGAAGTTGTACGTGAAGTATGAAAAATGTGCATTTTGGTGCAAGAGGATGCCTTTATAGGTCATGTGGTATTGGGGAATAGTATTAAGGTGGATCCTAAGAAGACGTAAGTGATTAGAAATGGGCCTAGAACTTTGACTCCATCGAGCACTAGAAGCTTCTTGGGCTTAGCAGGTTACTATCATAGATTCATGAATAGATTCTCTTCTATTTCTTCTCCCATGACAAAGTTGACCCAAAAGAAGGTGAAATTTGTATGGATCGATGAGTATGAAAGAAGCATCAAAATCTTGAAGGATAATCTTATCTCTGCTCCATGTTGTCTCTACCGAAAGGGTTTGAAGGCTTTGTTGTGTATTGTGATGCCTCCACGATTAGCTTGGGTTGTGTTTTGATGCAAAATAGTAAGGTGATAGCCTATGCTTTTAGATAACTCAAAATACACAAAAAAAGAATTATCCTACTCATGATATTGAATTAGCTACCGTGGTTTTTGCTTTGAAAATTTGGTATCATTATTTGTATGGGGTGCGTTTTGATGTGTCTACCAATGATAAGAGCCTCTAATTTGCGTTCACTCAAAATGACTTCAATTTGAGACAACAAAGGTGGTTGGAACTTCTTAAAGATTATTATATAGGTGGGCATTGTCACCCCGGTAAGCCTAATGTTGCGGCTAATGCTTTGAGTAGGGTGTCTATGGGTAGCATAGCTCATATAGATGGTGGGGCAAGGAGGTGTCAAGAGAGGTTCATCGGTTGGCTATATTGGGGGTAGGTTTGAAGAGGTTGATAATGATTGTATTGTGGTTGTTGATGGTTCAAAATCTTCTTTGGTTGATGAGGTTAAAGCAAAACAAGATCTTGACCCCTCCTTGTTAGAATTGAAGTTCTTGGTGAGAAAGGGCAATATGGAGGTTTTCTCCCATTTTGTAGTCTTAGTAAGAGGGGAAAGGTGCCCTTAGGTACCAAGGTAGGTTGTGTGTACCTTGTGTGGATGACTTGAGAAAAAGATTCTTGATGAGGCTCATAATTCTTCCCGTTTTATTCACCCTGATTCAATAAAAATATATAGGGATTTGAGGGAAGTGTTTAGTGGGGTGGTATGAAGAGAGATATTGCTAAGTTTGTGTCCAGTTTCCATAATTGCCAACAATTCAAAGCCGAGCGTCAAAGGCTGGGTGGCTTAACCCAATATATGAAGATTCTTACTTGGAAGCGGGAGGAAGTTAACATGGATTTTGTAGTTGGGTTGCTTAAGACTAGAAAAATTTTTGATACTATTTGGGTTGTAGTTGATAGAATGACAATGTTGGCTCACTTCCTACCGGTCAAGACTTCCTATGGTGCCAAAGATTATGCTAATTCGAACATTCATGAGTTGGTTACATTCTTGTGGGTGCCTTTGTCTATCATCTTAGATCTTGGTGCTCAATTTGCTTCTCACTTTTGGAGGTCCTTCCAAAGAGGTATATTGGTACCAAGGTAAAGTTTACCACAACCTTCCACCCTCAAAGGATGTCCAAGCCAAAAATACCTATCCAAACTCTTGAGGATATGTTTAGAGCTTGTGTTTTGGAGTTTTAGGGCAATTGGGACGATCACCTTCCACTCATTGAGTTTGCTTTTAATAATAGTTGTCATTTGAGTGGCTCATTTTGAGGCCCTTTGTGGAAGGCATTGTAGATCCTTGGTTGAATGGTTTGAGGTGGGGGGATGGCATTACTAGGTCCAAATTTTTTTATGGAGGCCATGGCAAAAGTAAGCTTTATTAGGGAAAGATAAGCTTTATTAGGGAAAGATTGAATACTACCCAAAACCAACACAAGTCTTATGCTAATATGAGGAGAAGGGATCTTGAATTTAAAGTTGCTAATTAGTGCTATTTAATGTTTTCACCCATGAAGGGTGTGGTTCATTTTAATAAAAAGGGTAAGTTGAGTCCAACATTTGTGGGCTCGTATACAATATTGAGGAGGATTGGCAAGGTGGCATATGAGTTGGAGTTGCCCAATGACATGCATTTGGTTCGTCCAGACTTTCATGTATCCATGTTGAGGAAATATGTGGGTGATCCAAATACTACTGTATCTCAATGTTGTGGGGGTTGTTGAAGACAGTTTGACTTATGAGTTGGTTCCAGTAGAAATCCTGGATAGGCAAGTAAAGTGGTTGAGGACCAAAGATGTAGGCTCCTTCAAGGTTCTTTGGAAAAATCAACAAGTTGAAAGTGCCACATGGGAAAGCCAAGATGACATGCAAAAGTGATATCCGTATCTATTCCACTCTACTCAAGCCGAAGGTACTGTTTTAAGTTCCCTTATGTGATTTCAACTCTTATATCATGACCCCTATGTTATCGCATGTATTCATGTTTATATTGACATGTTTATGGTGATTTTGATGTTCATGTCAAGACTTCTTTTTTTTTTTTGAAAATCATGTTTAAAGTACATTTGTTGCATCCATATTAGGCTAAAATCTGTGTGATTACTTTCTTTGTGTATGTTTCTGATATTCGGGGATGAATGTTCCTGTTGGGTTGATATTATGACATCTCGTAACTCCATGCACTTTTATAACCATGTTTCAAGACTCAATTGGTTAGGTGGTGTGTGTATTAGGGCCATGGTAGACTTCTAGTACTCAGAAATGTTCAAGATTTTTGGGTGGAGGTTCAGGGAAGGGTCACATTTAAATGAGAATAATTTTTAGCACACTTGGAACTGGATGGCCCATAACATGTCAAATGAAAGCCCTTTGAGTTAGATTTCTAACTTACTTGGTTTCACCTCATTCCTATGTCAAGTTAAGGAGTCCAGCCATTTTTGTGAACCCCTCCTATACAGTGATGCCACACAGGCACTTAGACAGACAGTGATACTTTGGACAGGGCGTGTGGGCTTTCTTGAGTGGGGAAAGTCCATTTTTGATCTTAGGCATGGGGTACTGCTAATGGTATGCGCCATGTAGCTTGCCATTGACCATGTGGCTGGTCGTAGAGTGTGTACAAGTGAGGAAACGTGGGCATGGGAGGAGTTTTGACCAAGTGTGTTGCCACAGGCATCTTTGATGGGATGTGGCAGGTCAGAGAGATCAGGGCCTTGGGGTGTGGTGTAGACTGGAAACCTTTTTTCTCTAATTTTCGTTCAATGGACGACTTCGTGGACCATGTAGCACCACATGTCCGTGAAAGTGGCCCGTCAAAGTAACGATGATGGTAATTTTTCTAAATGTTCCCAACATCTAATTTTTGACCAAGTCTCATCTCACGAGCACTCCACACGTGAATTTAATTCATTACAATGACCTTTTAGACTTACAATGCTATCTTAACCTCTCCAAAACAATTAAACCCCATCCCAAAGGGTCAAAACTCATTACTACCAACTTGAATACACTCTCAAATCCTCTCAAAAGTTTCTACAAAGACCCCAATACAAATTCAAGGAAATTGAAGAACAATTTCAGATTTTAAGGCTCTATTCCAAGGTTCCATTCTGTCCTAAATCAATTTCAAGAGGCTTAATGTCTAAGGAATATGGGTTTCAAAAATTAGGTCCTTTTACCCATGGTTCCCAAGCTTGCTTTTTACTTAAATTTCGTGTCTCTAAATTGATTTACTTGTGGCTCTTATTTACTGTGAATTTGACTATGAAATAAGTTGGAGTTTCATAAAAGTGTGACTGTTTGAGCATTTTATGAGATATGAATCTCAAATCTATCTAGAGATTTGATGAAGGATTTTAATGTATATTGCATGAGTGTATTACCTAGTATTGGTGGGTTGATTTACTTCAGGTTCACTTGCATGATTTTACTCTTGAATTGCATGGTCTTATACTAGCATTGTACCACCAAGTGTTTCATAAAATATCCGGTTAATGTATCTTGAGTTAATGAAGGACTAATGCTTTGCATATGAAGAAAAGAAAATAAAACAGTCAATGCCATAGCTGCTCTAGCCTCCACTATGGCTCTTCCAGATCAGACGAAGGTTACTATCTGCCAAAAATGGGTAGTACCACCATTGGATGAAGACGAACATATGGAGAATAATCTTGAGCATGTTTTTGCCATTTCCAAAGCTAATAAGGAGGTACGGCGACAAGCTATTATCGGTTACTCATGTTATGAGATACTTCCAGGAGATTCATAAATAAAGACTGACATTCATCATTGGTGCCTTACTTTCTCTACTACAAGGACATATTGTATACGAGATCATTTGAGGGAATGGTCTTGTGGTGTTTGGGGGAGGAAGAAGCGACTCAAGCTTTGCAAGGTGCACATTCAGGAGTATATGGATCACATCGATATTAACCAAAGCTCTATTTTCACATAAAATAATGGGGTATTATTCGCCAACCATGGTAAAAGATTCCTTGGATTATGCTTGAAGGTGCAAAGCTTGTTAATTCCATGCAAACATCATACATCAACCACCTGAAGTTTACACCCACCTATTACATCTTCATTGTTCTCTCATCTAGTAAACCAAGCCTGACCAAGGGGAGGTTGACTAGACAATAGGTAACGGTTAGGTGGTATGTCATGTTGCTGACCAAGCGCAATGGTGAAATATGACCTTCACCTTCACAAGAGAGCTAGAAGAACCTATGCTACCATCCTGCATATTATTCACCAATTATAGTTATGTTATCTAGGAAAATAGAATTGATGAACCACGGAGAACACACTTCCCAAGTTGTGGCCAAAATTGAGTATTTGCTCGCATTATAGTTAATGATTGTTTTATTTTGTTTTTGAATCAAAAAAACCTCCCATTTAGAAATTTTAGTTATTGATGCTTGAAATGATTAGTAGTGAAGTCTTATAGTCAAGTCATGTAATCCCTGTGGATTCGACCATAACCTTCGGTTAGGTTAATTACTGACGATGACTGCATTCTGACTGGAGCGTGAACATCAGATGTTGTCATGATAAAATTATGGTGTTGTTTCTAGGGAATACGACTAGGTTTTGATTTAATTTCACTACTAGTTAGTTCTAGTGTTGATTTATGAACTCTCCTGTATTTTACATTTTTTGTTTGTTTTTGTTAGTTGATTTTAGGTGTAGGTTGGCTGGAACTATAACTGAACAAAAGTCTACATTGCGAATAACTTGTTGGAAAATTTGCAGAGGCGAACTCTATTTTATGGGAAATAGTCCCAAGATCCCCAAATCTATCTACAAAATTTCACTCAAATGTTAAGAGGGGTCCTTGGGACAAGACATCCTACTTGGAAGGCCATGGCTCTCCAAGTTCTCCCCATGATTCTCTGAAATGAAGCCGCGGAATAGTGGTGAATTCTCCTATATTATGTTTGTTCTAACTGGGGGGAAGTACAAAGAGTGTTCCTTATAAACTTCTATACGAAGTCCAACATCAAAAAGATAGAATAATATCTGTAACTTCAAAAGAGTGCCAGAAGAACCATTAGTAGCAGCTAGGGAAAGATACAAGCAGTACTTGGTAGTAAATCAAAACCATGGTCTGTCTGGTGATGAACTGGTACCAGTTTCTACTGAGCAATAACCTCTGAGCAATAAGGGCAAGCCAATGTATTACTTGGAGGGGACTGTTCGGAGTTCGTAATACGATCATTTAATGCTATAACTAAGAGTATTTACAAGCTATCTGATGTTGCCGAGGTCTACCAACCCCTTCAAGGACAAGCCAGACATCCTCAAGTAAACCCAAGAGCGAGAGTGTGGCAAATTGGCCGAGGTTACTGCACGAGCATTGCATCACTGATAAGCTAATAAGGATTGAGTGTATGCTTGAAGAAGTCCTAACCAAGATTAATGAGCAAGATGATTTTGTCCGAGGGAAATAAAGTTTGATGTCCTTAAATGTAATTACAAGGTGGAATAACAAACTATATCAATGCAAAGTCTTAGTGATAGAACAGAGCAGCTTATTGAGCAACTAGATGCAATGAAAGCTGAACAAAGGAAGAGTAGAAGGAGCAACGATGGTACTCATGGATAAGTATGATTATCCGTGAAGTTAAAGTCGAGCACGACATTAAACAAGGAGTTTCTTAGGAGGCAACCCAAGTATTTTTTATTTTTGTTGGCTTTTTTTAAGTATTCTTGATTGTTGAGATTCTTTGGTAGAAGTATGAGTTTGTTTTTACGATTTAAATACATTGGTGTAGTTGTAATATTTTGGGAATTTTTGTGTTTTGAGATTTGGTTTACTAGTGAAAATTGAAAAATTGAAGATCTAAATAAATGGCACTTGGAGTAGCCTTTATGATCAGGATTATGAGTCATTGTGAAATGCATCATAGAGAGAGTCAGTGAGTATTAGAATTTGGCACATACACTACGAGCTAACCTTATATTCATAGAGTCTTCTAGTTGACTTAGTTTCATTTAAAATGGGGTCAATATGTATTTTGACCCCCAAATTCATTTTTAAACCCTAATAGGCAATGGAAAGATCCCTCCCATCATTCACATCATTTTTTCAACTTAAATCCCAGCTACCTATGTCATTTTGCGAGAAGATTCCAATGAAGTCACTATTTCTAGGGTTTTCAGCATGATTTTTCATTTCATTCACTTTGGTTTACTTCTATATTCGATTGGTAAGCTCTATGGTTAAATTTTACAATCTTTTGTGGTGAGTTTGTTCTCTATATCAGTCTGTGCTTGATCTGATCATGTTAAATCACACCATATAGTGGTTGTTGAACTAGACTTGTAACCTAGGGTTTTTAGGCTTTAAAGAGTTAAGTTGTGAATCGAATTGTGTTAAAATTCTTGAATGGGTGATGGTGAATACAAATGTTATAATTCATGGGATGTAATGTGTCATTGTTGCCTGTATATAGTTTATATTATTATTGGAGTTGGAATTTAGGAGGTGTGGGTGTAATGCCTATGCATTAACTTGTGTGATTGAATTGAATTGTTATGAATGGAAATTGTATCCCTTAGAGTGCTTATAGTTATCAAGTGTGTGTTTGGATAGTATATTATTGTTGGTGTGCTTGGCATAATGTCGAACTAGTTTAGACTCTTAGGGATGATGGATATATTGAACTCCTGATGATAGTATGAAATTGATTATATGCTAAGTATTTGACGATGTTATTGTCTGCCAAGAGTGTTGATTGTGTGTTTGATTTGTTGCTTTGCGTGCGAAAATGATAGGCACTAAGATACCTTTTGCAGTCAACTACGAGGAACTCTTACGACCCACAAGTGCCTATATGAGTCATAGTGGTCCCTCATATCAAGCATCAGTCATCTATGGTTCCTTCATGTTTCCCACATGAGACTCATATACGACTCGTAGTTCCTTCTACGACTCGTATTAAGGGTCTTGTAACCTTTTCTAAGTTTTTGAAAATATTTCTGGAATTCGGTAAGGGACTAAGACTATGAATCATAAGTCACCTAACAAGTCATAATTTTATCTTATATCTGAGATTAAAAAGTATTTTTGAAGGCATATTGATTCTATAAGGCTAGTGTATGACTCGTAGGTCACCCTCAAGTCGTAACTGCACTTGTATCTGCAAACGTGCAGTTGTATCAGTAATTTTTCTGATTTTGATTTGTTTATTATACATTGTTGTTTGTTGCGTATTTAGTTAGCTAAAACAACTAAATGCTCACATGGGTTATTGGTTGGTTTACAGGTACCATGCATCTAAAGGGCAGAAGAGCAATCCAAACCTTCAAAGGAGATTGGTAGAAGAGTCTTCCAAGACCGAGAGATCCGAGAGCTTGGTGGAGGTGCACAGGGTCCAGATAGACCTCTTGGCAAATGTGCCTTAGACTTGAGCACGTGCAACTCGAGAACCTATGGAAGTGAGTAGTACCTCCCAGTCTGAAGAGGAGGTACAAGAGGTTGAAAGAAATGGCTCGGGGAGTAGTTCACCATAGATGACTCCCATATATTGCATCTCTGAGTCAAAGCCCAAGAGCACCTCATGGACTTAGCAGGAGGAAGCATAATCTCAGCCTTAGGCAGATTCCAGATGGTGTATTTTGGGCATAAAAGAAATATATGACCAGGGGTTAGAGCCTAAGGGGCAAGGCAAACTGGTCCACCAATTTCATTAGGAGTCCAGATTGAATACCTCAAGCTTAGATAGAGAACCCAAATTGGATGCTGGGTCAGATGAGCATGGACAATGGTGGACCATACAGTAGCTGGGCAAATATACCCCTTACACAGTCCATCAGTTCTATGTGGCATATCTTGCTAAACTCTATCGGCTGTTGCTGAAGAAGAAAAAGCTGATTGAGTAGTCGAGTCTATGGGTAGTGATAGTCCGGGAGAGGAATGTTTATATCTAGGAAGAGATAATTCGACGAATGTTGTTTGGGCCTAGTTATAGAGTTCCTTAGTCTATCGCAGAGTGTGATAGTAGAATTGATAAAATGAGAAGAGCGGGGACTGGGAAGGTCATCAGGGTCAAGACAAAGCTGCTACGGTGGATAGCCAGCGAAATTTGTGAGGCGGGGGTTAAGTCGACGTGGGTAATAAATCACACAGATCCTACAATTAAAGTCTGCCTCCCCTTTCGGGCCAAGTTTAGGTGGTCTATTATCCGTTGGCATATTTGGCCAAGCTTCATGCACAATGTGATCACCCTTGAGAGAGTGGTATTGCTAGCCAGCATTCTAGTTGGCTATGCTATATTTTGGAGCAAATTCACGAGGCTACAGCTTGGACGAACACATCACTATTATTTCCAATTTTGATCCATCCACTATACAATGCAGCAGTTATTCCTATTGTCCCTCACCAAGACCCTCATGTAGAGGCCATTTGCACTAGATCCTAGCCTAATAAAGATTGATGAAAATCTAGTGGCCTTACCATAAACAACTTTTCTAGCTATCCCAAAGCCATTCCCAGTAGAGCCTCAAATTGTAGGTTCACCTCTAGCCACTACCGGCACTATTCTAGCTACTGGAGAGCCTCCATCAACGGTTGAGATCGAGTCTACACCACCCTCCAGCACTCCAGCACCAGCAGTATCTACTTTACAAGTTGACCCTCTTTACTATATTGTTGCATTTCAGGATTTACTACTTGGGGTGGCTATAACAGAGGAGAGGCTATGTGAGTTGGCAGCACGGGTTTGATTATTGATTGATTAGACGGTTTGGGACTCCGAGGAGAGGACGAGAGCATTTTCTTGAGATTTAGTTATTGAGACAGTCCAAGCGGTATGTGCCGAGGTCGATACGTTTGAGACTAAAGTCCCCAAGGGGCTTGAGGGATCTAGGCCTGTCGACACGAGTGGAGTTACTGAGGATTTGGCCAAGTTCAACGCAGACTTAATACAGATGTTGGCAGCCCTTGTTCCAGCGCCAGAGGTAGCACCGGTAGGTGATGAGGCATTTGATTAGATCACCGACCATCCGGACACCCATAGGAAGAGGCCTCTTGAGCATGAAGATCCAGAGCCAACCCCATAGAAGCCGAGACAGGAGGAGAATTCCATAACCGAGGAGGTGGTGCAGGAGTCGCTGTTGTTCGGTGACCATTCAGAGAGATAGAGCATAACACACCCCACATGGAGAGGGAACCTCAGGAGTAGCTATAGCCTAGGTAGTCAAGGAGGAGATACAGCCCCAAGACCCCGGTGATCATCCCGAGACTGGTGCTTGAGCACTATGATGTTTGACCCTGTTTGATCCCATCTCCTATTTTGCTTTATGGATATTTTGTCCTTGTGTTGGATAATATTGTTTTTCTATTGGTTTTGGATTTTTTGTTGGATAATATTGTTATGTTGGATTTTGGATATTATTTTTGTTAATTGTTAGTTTTTAATGTCTATATATCTATGTTATGTTTTCATTATTGTGTTTAAGTTTGTGTTTTTACTTTGAGGATAAAGTATCATATTTTTGTGGTGTAGTGAAGGCTATAGATTAAAGTGAAGTCTGAGTAGCCTCAAGTCTATAACTTCCCCTATTTTTAATCTCAAGGTTTTCTTTCCATGCTTCTTTTTCATTGTGGATGTTTATTTTTCTTTAGAACCAGCATGTTCAGGCAGTGTAGATAATGGGTAAATTCATAGTAATGTTGTCTATTGGTATATACATAATTTTTAGATGTGTTTTTAAAGTTTTAATGAAAAATTGGGTACCTAAAAATTTTTTTGAGGTTGTGATTATTGATGTATTCATATATTTTTGAGTATCTGGCAACATTTGTTCTGATATTGTGAAGGTAAGAAGACACTGAAAACATGAACTTTGAGCCTATACTTGATTATGGATGCAACTACTGTATGTATTGTAAGCTTATTTTACTGTATTCATGCATCCTGTATGAACCCAAAACTTACCATATTACTCTAAGATTGGTTTGATAATATGGTGGATATGGAAAGGATCTAGACCTTTGTTATTTGAGTGAAAACACTTTTGGCCTAGATGACCCACCAGATTAGTGAGTAAATCCCTTGTTCCAAACTTTTGAGCTTCTCCTGTACTCATTCTTTCTTGACACCTTGCTAGCTTAGCCTTATGCCTAAGTTGAGAGTGGCCCTTATGTTGGTAAAGTAATAATAATAAGGTGGTTAGCTGGGAAATCAAGAAAGAAATGAAAAAGCCTGAACTGAGTGAAGAAAAAGAAAAGAAAAGTGCCTTGAGTTAAGGAAAAAATAGCAGAAATGAGTTTAAAAATGAGGTACAACCAAAAAAGAGAAATAAACCACTCGAGAAATGTTCAAAACAGGAGAATAAGGATAGACTGATTAAAAAGGGTCGGATCATGAAAGCAAAAAGTATTGGTAAACATGGTTCAAGGATAGCATTTAGTATACTACTTGCCCATAGTACCATATCAAAGCACCCTGAACCTATGTTACAAGCCTATAAGTCCTAAAGTGGTCCACCTCCACTTTATCACCAAGCCAGAAGATAAGTATAGATGCATGCCTGTGGTGTTAGTCAGTATGCATTGAATTTAAGTTGTGAGAGTGAGAATGCTTCCTCAGTCCCTAAATTCTAAATGTTTTTGAGTGAGTATAAGGGACTTCTTCCCAGTGAGAGCATTTGCACTACTTGAGTAGCATATGACTATACCAGCGATTGTGGACGGTTGATGCTCCTTAGCTTGTCATAGTTGGATTTCAAGGTATCTCATTATGGTCTTGTTTGCTTAATAACTTTTCAATCCTATTTTGAAAATAGTAGTTGGGTACCTGAATCAACGGAGCTGTTGTATATGCCATTAGTATTGTTGCTATGTATTTCTCTTTGTCTACATAAATTGAGTCGTCGCTTAAGGACAAGCAACAATTCAAAGTTGAGGGTGTTGATGTGCTGTCAAAATACAACACATTTGGATCTTGAAACAATGAAATTTGTGAGTTCTTAAAGGGACTTTTTACGGTTTTAATGTGTTTTTGTGTTAATCTTGCAGAAAAGTTAGGTTGGCATGATTTTGAAGAAAAGTTGCAGATTATGCTGAAGCATAGGTCGTACAAGCCCACCTGTGAGTCTTAGCTCAAGCTACGAGTTGGAAGGTGTGTCGTAAATGAATCAAAGCCAAAACATTCAGAAATCTGCAAAGTGAAGGTCACTCCTATGAGGATATCATACAAGTCGTAAGACACACTACGACTCATTAAGTGGACACGTAGCAAGAATAAAAAAAGATGTTTGACTACAAAACTGAAGGTCAAGACTATGAGAGAAACATAGGAGTCGTATCTCATGTAATGACTTATACCTATGGGTCGTATCAGTTTAGCCCAAGATGACAAGAACCTTATACGAGACCCTGACTACAACTCGTAAGTCATCCTATGAGTCGAACCTGTGAGATTTATCAGCTGTCAACTGTCTTTTTTGTGTAAATTCTAGGATTATTTTGTAAATACTATTTATAGGTTAAGTTAGGTTTTTAAATGAGAGTTCGACCAGTAGACAATCTACGATCACATTTTGAATTTTTTCTTAGTTTTTTAGAGTATTTTTTTGTTTCCTCTTGGACAACCCATTTTGGGGATTGCAAATATAGCCTTGTATTCATTGTTGGTCAATTAATCTTATAGGGTTTACGACTTGTGGTGTCTTCACTTTTCATTTTCTTGGTAAAACTCTCAACTATATCTATTCTTTGTATTTTTCTGTGTTTTGCCTTAGCCATGAGTAGCTAAGCACCCACAACTTAGAGTTGTGGGAACTATAGGTAGTTGACTTGAAATAACCTAGGTTTGTTGCTTTTCTATGATTGGGGTTTTGCATGTATATTTTGTTTTCCTTCATTATTATTGTTGTTTGGTGGTTGACAACACCAAAATCAGCCTACTATCCCGATATCGACCAAGGTAATAATGAATAAGAAAAGGTAAATAGATGAAAGAATTCTATCGATATGTTCTCGTCACTAAGCCTGACCAATGGGAGGTTCACTAGGATAATAGGTAACGGTTAGTTGGTGCACCAATGTAGCCGACCAAGAGTTATAGTGGAATTCGTCCTTCACCTTCACAAGAGGGTTGGAAGAACCTAAATTATCATCCTAAATGCAGTTCACCAATCATAATTATGTTATCTAGGGAAATCTAGTCAACGAACCATGGGAATACAAATTCCAAGTTATCCCCAAAATTGAGTGTTTCCTTGCATTATAGTTAGTGCTTGATTTATTTTATTTTTGAATGCCAAAAACCCCTCATTTAGAGATTCTAGTTATTGACGCTTAAAATGATTAGTAGTGAAGTCTCGTAGTCAAGACCTATATTCACCGTGGATTCGACCCTATCCTTCGGGTAGATTAATTGCTGACAACGACCACTTTCTTATTGTAGTGTAAACATTATATATTGTCATAAGGCGATGACAAAGTTGAGCCACGACTTTAAATAAGGCTCTTCTTCGGAGGCAACCCAAGCATTATTGATAATTGTTGGCTTGTTTTAAGTGTTTTTATTTATTTAATTCTTAGGTAGAATGTGTGAGTTTGTTTTTATGTTGAAAGACATTGATGTAGTTGTAATATTTTCGGAATTGTTTTGTTTTGAGATTTGGTTTACAGGTGAAAACTGAAAAATTGAAGATCGTAAAAATGGCACTTGGAGTAGCCTCTACGATTAGGCCTATGAGTCGTAATCTTATTATGAGTCATAGTCATGCCTCGTAGAGGGAAACGGTGAGTATCAAAAGTTGGCATAGAAACTACGAGCCGGTCTTACGAGTCATAAGTTGGGTTCATACTGCCCAAGTATGAATTCTTAATTCTTTCAACTATTGGTCCTGGTATGAGGCCAGGACCTATGAGTCACAGAACAACCTATGGCTCGTAGTTGTGGTCTTGTAGCCCCGATTAGTAGCTTTTTAAGTCATGACCTGATTTACATATATAATGGGGTCAAAATAACATATGACCCCTAAAATCAATTTCAAACCCTAAGACTAGCGATCCCCTCCCAAATTTACTCCATGTTTCTATTTTTCAACAAAAAGCCCAACTACTCACATCATTTTTCGGCAAGGATGATGGCGAAGTCACCATTTCTATGGTTTTGGCGTGATTTTTGATCCTCTTCAGTTTCGTTAACCTATCCAATCAATCGGTAAGCTTGGTGGTTAAATTTAGCACTCTTTTGTGGTGAACCTATTACTTAGATAATTCTGTGCTTAGTTTGATCATGTTTAATCATGCCAACAACAACAACAACATCATTACCCCATTGCCTCAAAGGCTCCCGCCCATTACGAGGTAAGGGGGGCAGATGTACGTAGCTTGACCTCTATTTTTAAAACATAGATCTACTGTTTCTGGATGACCCATGACGAATGTCAAAAGTTGCATTGACTAACTGGTACTTCACAATTGAAAAAAGTGCAGACAGTTTAAAGAGCCAGTTTGCTTTATTTCATCTTACCCCAAAGCCAAAAAATAGTGAATCTTTGGCTCCATCTGGCTGTGGGAAAGTGTTTAATCATGCCATGTTGTGATTTTTGTTCTAGACAAGAACCCTAAGGCTTGTGTGCTTTGGAAAATTTTGTTGTAATTCAAAATATGTTTGAAATTCTTGTGCGGGTGATTGTAAGTGCAGAAATTATTGGTTCATGAAATGTGAAGCTTAGATTTTGTCAAACCAGTGTGCGCATTGTTGTTGGGATTGGAATTTAGGAGATGTAGGTATATTTCATATTCTTTAACCTATTTGTCTTGATTGAAATGATCTGAATGACAATTGTATCTCTGTGGAATATCTTGTTGATATCAAGTATGAGCTCTGAAAGTGTTTTTTTGGCGGGTATTTAGTGAGATTGAGAGCAGCACACCTAACATAGATAGGGAAGTCTTGGTATTGCTCTAGTGAAGATAATGCCCCAAGACCCCACAAATCATCCAGAGATCGGTGCTTGATGCACCATGATGTTTGACTTCTTTGGACCCCATTTCTTATTTTGTCATGATGGATATTTTGTTCTCTTATTAGACAATCTTTTTGTTATGTTGGTTTTTTGATGTATTTAAATATTTCTAGTTTGGATGTTACTTTTACATATACTTTGGATGTTAGCTTTTGGTTATTAATGTATGTATGTATATATTTCTATAGTATCATGTTTTGTTTTCATTCTTGTCTTTACTTTGAGGACGAAGTATCCTATTTTAGTGGGGTGTGAGAAGTTATAGATTAAAGTGAAGTTTCATTAGGCTCAAGTTCATAACTTCCCCCACTTTTGATCCTAAGGTTTTCTTGTTGTCGTGATTCTTTTTCCTCGTGGATGTTTACTATTCTGTTAAAATGGAATGTTTAGGTAGTGTAGATTATGTGTAAATTCATATTGTTCACCTTTGGACACGAACACTATTCCGTTCTCAAAGGAAACCCGCCTAGTATCATCTATTGGCATATACATAATTTTTAGATGTGTTTTTAAAGTTTCGATGAAAAATTAGGTACCCTCAAAATTTATTAGATAGTATTTGTTGATGTGTTCATACATCTTTGGATATTTGGCAATGTTTGTTCTGATATTGTAAAGGTAAGCTGAGACTGAAAGCATGACCTGTGAGTCTATACTTGATTGTGGATACAATTCCCATGTGTGTTGTGAGCTTATTTTGATGCATTCATGCATCTTATATGGACCCAGAACTTGCCTTAGTACTCTAAGATTGGTTAGGTGATGTGTAGATATGGAAAGGATCTTAGGCCCTTGTTCTTTGAGTGAACCCAATTTTATCCTTAATGACCAACCAGATAAGTGAGTGAAACCCTTGTTCTAAACTTTTCAGCTTCCCATATACTCATTCTTTCTTAACACTTGGCTAACTTAACCTTGTTTGGTGAAGTACTTTGATATTGGCCCTGGTCTATCCTTGAACATGTAAACCTTGATTGAGGTCAAAAGCCTAAGTTGAAGGTGACTGTCATTTGTGGCCCTGGTTTGAGGCACAAATACTATGTACTTCACCAGAGGCTAAAAGCCTAAGTTGAGTGTTGCCCTTATTGTGGTAAAGTATTAATAATAAGGTTGTTAGTTGGGAAATCAAGAAAGAAATGAAAAAGCAATGAACCAAGTTATGAAAAAGAAAAGAAAAGTACCTTGAGTTGAGAAAAAGTACCAAAAATGAGCTCGAAATCGAGGTACAACTAAAAAAGAGAAAGAAAGCACTTGAGAAAGTTTAAAATAGGAGAATAAGGGTGTATTTATTAAAAAGAGTTGGATTATTGAAGCAAAAAGTGTTGGTAAACATGGTTCAAGGATACTTTTCGTCAATACTTGGACAAAATACCTTACTAAAGCACCCTGAACTTATGTTACAAGCCTATAAGTCGTAAAGTGATCTAACTCCACATTATCACCAAGCCAGAGGATGAGTATAGAGGCAACCCTATGGTGTTAGTTAATATGCATGAATTTCAATTGAGAGAGTGAGGATGCTTCCGTAGTCCCTGAATTCTAAATGCTTTTGAGTGTGTATGAGGGACTTCTTTCCAGTGATGGCATTTGCACCACTTGAATAGCATATGACTGTACTAGGAATTATGTATGGTTGATGCTCCTTAGCTTGTCATAGTTGGATTTCCAGGTATCTCATTGTGTTCTTGGTCTGCTTAATAACTTTGGAAACTTGTTTTTAAAATGGCAGTTAGGTACCTGAATCAAAGGAGTCGTTGTATATGCCATTAATATAGGTATTGTGTATTTCTCTTTGTTTGTGTAGACCAAGTCGTCGCTTGAGGACAAGCAACAATTCTAAGTTGAGGCTGTTGATGTGCATTCAAAACACAACATGTTTGATGCCTAAAACAAGGGATTCTGTGAGATCTTAATGCGACGTTTTATGGTTCTTACATGTTTTTATGTTATTCTTGCAGAAAAGTTGGGTTGGAATGATTTTGAAGAAAAGTTACACATTTTGCTAAAGTTTAGGACGTACAAGCACACCTATGAGTTGTAGCCCAAGCTACGTGTCATATGGTGCTTCGTAGCAAGAATCAAAGACCAAAAATTCCACAATATGCTAAGCGGAGTTCAACCTTACGAGGTCGTCCTATGAGTTGTAACTTACACCATGACTTGTATAGGTGGACTCGTAGTAAGAATCAGGGAGCCAAAATATTGGACCAAAAACTGAAGGCCAATACTACGAGAAGAAGATAAGCTATGACTTGTACCTATGTGTAATACAAGTATAGTCCAAGATGCAAAGAACCTAATACGAGACCCCGACTACAACTCATAGTTCATCTTATGAGTCGTACCTACGAGACTTATTAGCTGCAAGCTCTCTTTTCTGTGTAAATTCTATTGTTATTTTGTAATGCAATATATAGTTTAAGTTAGGGTTTTAGAAAGGGAGTTCAACTTGGAGACATTTCATCATCATCTTTTGAATCGTTTCTTAGTTTTTTAGTTTGTTTATCATTTTCTCTTGGAAAACCCATTTTGCGGATTGCAAACCCCGCTTTATATTCATTGTTGATCAACTAAGCTTTTGGATTTGCAACTTATGGTGCCTACGTTCTTCAGTGCTTGTGGTAAAACTCTCATTTATTTCTTGTATTAGCATGTTTGCTTGTTTTTGCCTTATCCATGAATAGCTAAGCACCCACAACTTAGGGTTGCAGAAATCATAGGTAGTTGACTTAAAATAAACTAGGTTTCTTGCATTTCTACAATTGCGGTCTGCATCTATTACTTATTTCCCTTCATTATGATTGTAGTTTGGTGGTGGCCAACACCAAACCTTACCTACTATCAATAGCCCAACCAAGCTAGTGAAGAAGAGAAAGAGGGAAGTAGATGATATAATTCGATTGATGTGTTCTTGTCTAATCAACCAAACCTGATCAAGGGAGGTTGACTAGGACAATTGGTAATGGTTAGTTGGCACCTCATGGTAGCCAACCAAATGCCATGGTGAAATTTAAACTTCGCCTTCATAAGAGTGCTAGAAGAACTTAAGTTACCATCTTGTATGTGAATTTCCAATTGTAGTAATGTTGCCTTGGAAAATCAAGTGAACGAATCATGGTGAACACAATTTCAAAGTTATCCGTAAAATTGAATGTTTCCTCACATCTTAGTTTTTTTTAACTTATTTTGTTTTTGAATCACAATCCCCCCCCCCCAATTTAGAGATTTTAGTTATTTGTACTTGAAATTATTAGTAGTGGATCTTGTAGTCAAGTCCTGTATTCTATGTGAATTCGACCCTAACCTTCGATTAGGTTAATTACTGATAGCGACCGCTTTCTTATTAGAGTGTGAACATCAGACATCACAAGATCGTGAACATTTCCATGATTTAAACACATCTTTAGAAAGCTCATAATCATCATAGAGTCAGTTGAATCATAACTCAGCCAATAGATCATCAAAACTTAATGAATCCTTAAAAGGCATTTTATCAAGCACATGGCGGGTGTGTAATGCTAGTGTAAAACCATGTTATTCAAGAGTGTTACCATGCTAGAAAATCCAATGTAAAACCATCAATAGATACTTGGTAAACCCTCAAGAAATATAAATCAAAACCCTTAATCAAATCTAAAGATAGATCAAAGATTCATAGCTCAAAGCATAGTGAAATAGACACAATTTCATAAACCCATAAATAGTGTACAGTGAATTTCATAATAAATAAGACCCATGAATAAATCAACTTCCAATCATGTAACTTCTAAGAAAAGGGACCTTGGACATCATGGATGAAAGGAACCTATGAAAGAAACCCCCATACCTTGGCTTTTGAGATGAACTTAATCAAGATTGAAGATGGAGACTTGAAGCTTGGTTGAATTCCTTAAAATCTGGAGATGATTTTGGCACTTGAAATTGGAGAGAAATATAAGCCTAAGTGTTTGAGTGAGTATTGGGGGATCTCTGGTATGGTATGAAGGCAAAATATGGCTATGTAAAGGTATTTTTGCATGTGAGAATGCTTAGTCCCAAGACCCAAAAGTCTTGGATTGGTCAACAAAAACATGACAAAATAACACAGAGGTGTGTTTCTCCAAGAACACACACTACACACTAGAATTTAACACTTTAAAATTTTGATTTTGCTATGTTTTCTCTTAAATAAGGATTAGATACATCCCCCACTCAATTTTAACCCTTGAGTAAGAATATGAAGTCAGATTTTCAAAATAATGCATGGATTTTTAGATATATGCAAATTAAGATTCCGGGCACTTCTGAGGCACTTTTTTGGGCACACGTTTTTGGTTCATTACAATATCTCCCCTAGGGAACATTCGTCACCAAATGTCAAAGAAATGTACAATAGAAGAGTAGTTATAAGGAGACCAGCCCCAGCAAGAATGCAAAGCACACTTAAAACACTATTTTAAAATTTTCAACATAAGTGTAAAAATCAACATGAACTTTTTTAATGTAAACATAAATCCATGCAAATGATATAGAGGTTGGAACATGAGATATGAATTCACAAAAGGGTTTGACATGATACCGTGCACTTTAATAGAAAGAAATAGATATGGATATCACTTTTCCATGCCTTCTTTGGCTCACCAAGAGGCACTATCGACTTGGCGATTCTTCCAATAGGCCTTGACGAACACTATGTCCTCATCAATCAACTTCTTCATCCCTTCAATCCATTAACTCCAATGGGACCTTCTCCTAAGCCAACTTATCCCCCACAACACCCACAACCTCAAAGAAATCTATGGAACTAGAATCACCAACACATCCCCTCAACCCAAAACCATAAAAATCGGACAAACCATAACCATATCCCTAGGTAATTCGAAACCTTAAGTAACCTTACCAATCCTTCTCTACACCCTACAAGGGCTCACAATCCTAAATACAATTGTCAACCTTAAACCCACCTAGTCCACTTGGTATCATAAACCGCCATCTCCCCCTTAGGAGACAACCTCCACTCTACCATCTCTTCACCTAAAACTTCCAACCCTAATAAGATGGAATCAAGGCCTTGCTTAATCTAGACCTCTCCAACCAAAGAAGATTTGGAACCATCAAGAATACTATACCACCATGCTTAACTTCTTCCAACTTAATTTTGCAATCTAGATAAATGATGGACCCCTCAAGTCATGTCTTACCACCATCATCAACACATGCTAGGATACTTATAGCACAGACCAAAACATTAGCACACTCGTGTCATGATCCTTAAGGTATTCCAACGACCTTCTTGTCATCCTTTGTTCACACCTATCATATATAGCAAACAACTGTCATCCCCAAGACTTACAACACTACCCCCAAATGATTGATAAGCTCTAAATAAATCAATGCTTCACCACTAGAGGCCACCTCTCGAACAAGCCAAAGTAGGGTTTCAAGACCCTATTCAAGAAACCTATAAACATAGTAGGTGCATAAGTCAACCAAACAACTCCAACAATACTCAAGTATTCACCCCTACTACGGAAAGACACTTAGGAATATCACCTACCCTCATCCTCACTTAGTGACAAAACTCGAATCAAATATCAAGCTTAGAGAAGTCACTAACCCATTGTAGTTGACTACATAAATCAACCATCCTTAACTATCATATTACAACCTAATGGTTCTACACTTATTGGAAACACAATATGCAAGTAGCCAAACCACCTCAAAACCTCCGATCCAACATCCTAAGTCCAACCAAGATCACAATACAAGACCTTACGCAGTAAGAACATCGGGCAATTCTTAGATATCAACTGGACCTTAAGACAAGAATGGACCTACCTCCGTTGCTACCACTTGCCAACCTTCTACTCAAAGACGGGTTCATAGGGAGTTAGATTCTAACTCTACACGTTCTACTCTCTATGTGGACAAAATATCCATGCAACTAATCCACCCAAGCATGACATCAATTTTACCATATCAACCCTTACAAGTTACAAGGGAAGACCTAAGGCAAGATGAACACGGAACAACACCTATGAACAATCATATCAATAATATACTCAACAAAAGGTAGACACCAAAGGTTCATATAATAACTTAGGGCAGACAAGAGGCCCATAAGCAACTAAAATGAATTAATGAAAGGTATAGAGGACCCCGAATCCATCAAAAACAAAACCTTTAACTTACCCGTGAAGCACCAAGCCAAGTCTAATAACCCCTGGAGGGGTGTGGTTGAGAACTTCGACGACCATCCTTATGATCTTTAGGGACCCACTAATAACGCGTCATCTTATGATCGATTCCAACACATCTAAAATACAAACCTGAACCGGCTAAGTTATATCCTGGGTGGTACCTTCCATACTTATCACATGTAAGAGGAGCTCTCCCACCAACACCTTCACCTTGATACTTGGGGTGGGCTACCCCATCCTTGGTGACCCTCTTGTTTAGAGAATCACCATACTCTTGACCTCAGAATCTACCATCAAATTGAACACTCTTAGACCCCTCACTTCTCTTATTTCTAAGCGTCTCCCCCTCAAGTTGTTCGGCATAAATCATGAGGTGACACAAATCCATATTACTAATCAACATAGCAAATCGGCACTCCTCACTCACCAAGTCGGATACTCCTATCACGAATTTTCTCATCCTAGACCTTGGATCGGCCACCAATTCGGGGCATTTTTTGAAAACTGATTAAACTTGAGGACATAGTCCATCACATTCAAAGATCCTTATAAATCCACCAATTTAGCTTCCCTAAGCTCGAAAGGGAAGAATCGATCAAGAAAAGCCGCTTTGAATTCCTCTCATAGAACCACATTGTCAACCCCTTCTCTTCCTTCCATTCATTTAACATATTTGTGCTACCCTTTTTAGTTGGTAAGGTTCCAACTCCACCCTTTCCTCTGATCTATCTATCATCCATGATAGCCAATACTTTGTAGAACTCATCGATGAACTCTTGAGGGTCCTCATCTACCATAGATCCATAGAATTCCAGCAGATTTATCCTCATAAAAGTCCCTCAATCAAGATGTTGGAGTAGGATCATGAGGGGCTTGGTCCCCTTGGTTGGACTGATTAGCCACAACATGAGGTAACATAGTAACTGCATCTCGAAATTCTCCATGAGTCAGTTGTTCTTCGGGAGAGCGGTCTCTTCTTTCTCTTGTGTTATGCATGATACAACATAGCAAAGAATAATCATTAGGGTGGAAAAACATACTTTAAATCTATAACCCGACTTAGAACATGAAGAAGGGAAAAAATTCCTAAAATGTCTCATAGCATCCTAGTCATAGTTGTGGTGCATAATAAAACCACGAATAAGGCTCTAATCAATATGATTTGTTGGACTACGAGGATCTAACAACCAAGTGCTCTGATACCATCTTTGTCACAACTTAAGACTAGGGCCTAGACATGATCGACGAATGGCGAACCCGAAGGAACCCCAAACAAGCCTCATAGCATATCATTACACATCCTTGATCGCAGAAACAATTAAAATTACAATGAGAAATAACCATAAACAAGAAAATTGGCACTAAGGTTAAATTTCCATATCATATATCAAGGAACAAGAGAGTTAAGGCTCATAGCATAGATACGTAACATGTCCAACATCACCTCTACCACACAGATAAGAGTAGGGACCATGAATAACAACCGGTCTCATCCTTAGGGCCAATACATAAATAAAGAAAAGATAGTTTTAGTACATAGTAAGAGATCACAAGCAACTTCCTCAGAATGGAGAACTTGTCAACAAGCTTGAGAGACTATCGTACTAGCCACATGGAGGAGGATAATGATCAAGCGGTCAACCGGGTCTAACATGGTGACATCATGTAGGCTTGGACTATGTGTTAGTATGTTTGAATATACTAAGAATGTGAGATGCAATGTAACAAGAGATAGACATCATAAGCAAAATGTATAATCATAAGCAATGAACAATATACTAACAATATGACATGTATGAATGATGTTTGAAGTAAAATGATGCTTACAATCCAAATCAACTTGTATAGTTCATAATACATAATGTGGGAAGAAATCTCAAAAGACATAAAATAAGACCAAGCAAGATACAACTCGAAATCCCATTATCAACCTCACATCGAAGGAAAGGGGGAAGTTACTAGCTAAGGTAAACCTCCTAATGCCTAAGTGGATCTACTAAGACTTATGTCAATCAGGTAATCACCTCTGGTTCTTGAACTCGGGTACACACCTCCAGCCTATACTCGGGTATTTGCCTCAAGCCCTCATATTTAAGGTACTCACCTCTAATCCCTTCACCTATGGTGGCACATAGTTCGAGGACTTAGGGACTCGCCTCTAGTCCACTTGGTGTTATGACTAATCCCAAGGAATATATAAGATAATCATACTTTGATAATTTGCAATAAACATGGAGAGATGGAACGAGTATCTCTCAACATCATTAATCTCAAATGGTGAGCCTAACTTCACTCATAAAAAATGGGTCATCATCAACATTACCTTTTCATTAATAGCAACATCAAAGGCTCAGAAGAGGTATAATCGTAAGAAAGGGGCTTAATCCGGTCCTACAACGTCATCAACATTTCAATGATTTCTAAACACATCTTTATAGAGCTCATAATTATCATAAAGTCACTTGAACCATAGCTCAACCAATAGATCATCATAACATAAATTAATCCTTAAAAAGGTATTTTGTCAAACTCTTGGCGAGTGTGTAATTCTAGTGTAAAACCATACAATTCAAGAGACTTATCATGCTAGAATATTCAATGTAAAGCCATCAATATATACTTGGTAATATCCTCAAGAAATATACATCAAAACCCTTCACCAAATCTCAAGATAGACCAAAGATTCATAAACCAAAACATAGTAAAATGGTCACAATTCCATAAAACCCGACATAGTTGCATTGAATTTCATAATAAACAAGACCCACGAATAAATCAACTTTAAATCATACAATTTGTAATAAAAGGAATCTTGGGGATCATGGATGTAAGGAACCTATGAAAAAAACCCACATACCTTAGCTTTGGAGATAGAAACTTGAAGCTTGGTTGAATTCCTTAGGATCCAGAGGGTTTTGGCACTTAAAATTTGAGAGAAATATAATTGTATATGTTTGAATGAGTATTAGGGAATATCTTGTATGATATGAAGGCAAAATATGGCTAAGTATAGGTATTTGCACTTGTGGAAAGGCTTAGGCCCAAGATCCAAAGGCCTTGGACCGGTCAACAAAAATTGGACAAAAATAACACAGAGGTGTGTCGCGCCAAGAACACATACTGCACACTTGAATTGTTTGACACTTTAAAATTTTGGATTGTACTACAGCTGTTCTAAAATTTGGGTTAGACCTATTTTCAATTTTACACACTGAACAAGAATATGAAGTCAGATTTTTGAAATAACGCATGAATTTTTAGATATAAGGAAATTATGATTCCGGGCACTTGTGAGACAGATTTTTGGGTACTTCCTTTTTTTTGGGTTATTACGTTTGGGATTCTTCTAGAGTATTTGCTTGAACATTTTATTGTTTCCACTCCTATTAGCAAGTCTATATTAGTCGAGAGGGTTTACAAAGATTTTGAAATATCGATTTATCATAGAGACACCTTAACTGTCTTGGTAGAATATGAGATGATTTATTTTGACGTGATACTTATAGAACCTAAATTGTTAAGTTTCAATTTCATAATAAGCCTATCTTAGATTGGAAAGGGAGTTCTATTGCACCTAAGGGCAAGTTCATCTCTTATCTTAGAGCCTGAAAGATGATCTCCAAGGGTTGCATTTGCCACCACATGCGACTTAAGTTTGATGATGTTAAATATTGTACTCTTGAGTCAATCCCAATTGTGATTAAATTTCCCGAGGTGTTTCCTAATGATCTACTTAGAGTCCCTCCTAATAGGGAGATTGACTTTGAGATTGATATTCTTCCCGAGACCCAGCCCATTTTGATTCCACCTTATAGAATGGCCCCCGCAGAATTGAAAGAATTGAGAACCTTTGAAAGACTTGTTAGAGAAAGATTTCATAAGTCCTAGTGTTTCTCCGTGGGTTGCTCTTATCATATTCGTACATAAGAAAGATGGGTCTCCCAGGATTTGTATAGACTACCGACAACTGAACAAGGTTACCATAAAGAATAAGTATCCTCTTCCCTGTATAGATGATCTATTTGACCAACTTCAGGGTGCTGCTTGTTTCTCCAAAATAGACCTTAGACCAAGCTACCATCAGTTGAAGGTGAGGGAAAGTGATATTCCCAAGACAACCTTTAGCACAAAGTATGGCCACCTCAAGTTCTTTCTCATGTCCTTAGATTGACAAATGCACCTATAGGTTTTATGGATTTGATGAATAGGCTACTCAGACCATATATTTATATGTTTGTCATTATGTTTATTGATTATATTTTGGTATATTTGAAGGATGAAGAGGAGCATGCTAATCACATTAGAGTGGTTTTGCAAATACCCAAAGATCATTAATTGTATGCGAAATTCTCAAAGTGTGAATTTTGGATCAAATATGTGGCCTTCCTAGACCATGTTGTTTCACGAGATGGTATTCGGGTAGATACTTAGAAAATTGAAGCGGTTAAGAACTGGCCAAGACCAACTTCTACGACGAAAATAAGAAGGTTCTTCGGTTTAGCAGACTACTATCATAGATTTGTTGAAGGCTTCTCTTCTCTGTCAGCACCATTGACTAAGCTAACTCAAAAGAAGGCCAAGTTTCTGCCACACCCCAAAGACCCGTAGGGCGGATCGACACCCATTACCGATAAAGCTCGGGAGAACCAACCTGTAACTATATGCGTTTTATACATATTATAAGGGGTTTCTACGTTTGACATGCCTTTAAGAAGATGAATAGTGATAACAAGCGAAAAGGAAATGCATATGACTAGGTCGTTGGGGCCACGCTATCTAAAGTGCGAGACATGACTTCACTGTGCTTTACATAGTATACAAAGCCTTTAAATAGAGAAAAACATATGACAAAGGTCGGGATAGGCCCTGCCTCAACAAACTATGCAATAAAAACATGTAAGTTCTAGATATGTACAAAGCCTCAAAGCAACCTGGAGCTTGATACAACAGCTGAATATCCTGTACTCCTACTGAGGATATCTACTAGCACCTGTACCTGCAGCATGAAATGCAGGCCCCCCGTAAGGGACGTCAGTATGGGATAATGTACTGAGTATGTAAGGCAGGATATATTGTATATAGAGTAACAACTCAAATGAAACCATGCATCTGTGGAAGATCAGGGACCACCCTTAGTTGTGCTGTGGAATCATGTAGTTTATGTTCTTTATATCACTTTACCTTTACTGTAAGATCTGTACTGTAAAATCTGTGCACAGCTATAAACAAATGACCAACTGATCAGTGGTAAACTGTATCAAGTTCATTCCTAACTAGGTTATACTCAACCCCTCGGGCTACCCCCCATTGAAAGGATCGTCCCCTGGCTAGGTTATACTCAACTCCTCGGGGCTACCACCTACCAAAAACTGTATACTTTATCTTTCGATTAGCTTTCAGATGGTTCTTTTGGTAGTCATAATATTAGAATTGTATGACTGTATATGTAGCATGTGACATATAGATAATCATACACGACAATATGACAAATAAAAGAGTACATTGGATAAACAATAAAATGTATATGAAATGGAACGACTTGTGAATTTTATTTTGTAATAAGAACTCATCTAACTTGGTATTCAAGCATGTATGTAGTTTTAAAAGTGACTATGTATGGAATCATATGAACATGTACAAGAGTGGAGACATGGTTGATAGTTGTGTCGGAGTTAGTAAGTGCCTTTATGTATCCAAGAGAGATCTATGTTACATGCCAAGTGATACGAAATCAAATAACCTTACATACCTCGTCGTCGGACCTCTTTACTATCTCAAAACAACCTTTCCTTCCTTCAAACAATTATCTATAATATAGTAGGTGATAAAACTAGTATTAGCAGCCAATATACACACGTTGACAGCCCAATTACATAACAAAACAACACACGGGCAGCAAACGGGCAATTATAAACCCTAGCGTGTTCCTTCAACTGGTTCCGCCTCTAATCATAATTTACAGTGAACATCCGCATATAAGCATCATCGGTAGCATATTCTAGTGCCATAGTATCCTTACAATATCCCACAAATACATCACATAACAATTTCACATCACCTAAAAACGGGCAGCATAAAGTTACCTCCCCTCGCTACCTTTCGACCTTAACAGTTCCAAATCGGTTCCAAACTTAACCTAATTGTTCCACCAACATTTGTACACACAACAAGCTATGAACCAGTTTCATAACAGCAACCAATTAGTTATTAAGGACATGAAGTAACAGCTTGCTCTCCAACAGTCCACAAGTTCATACGAAGCACATAATTGCGATATCGTATAACGACTCACTTTTGTGGACTGTAAAAGTAGTTAATCAGCATTTTTACACTACTGTAAAACCAATATTTCTTGCATAATTAAGTAGTCATACGTAACAAAGCCAGCCAACAAGAGAAAAACCTCTTAATTAACAATACAAGTACACAAGAATCCCTAGTATACGATCTGTCCAGAAATTCCAGCATAGGTGAGATTAACTTGTCTCTTTGGTTTGGATGAACAACCCATACTAGGTGCATAGGTAAGTTTACTTACCTTCAAATTCAAGATTTGGAGCTTCCTTAGGGACCCTTGTTGTAACACCCCACATTTTACATGTACTAATGCTATGTAAATGAATCATGTTATGGTTTGGTCAAATTAGTATCCGTTCTTGAAAGTGCTTGAATTTCGTGTTAATGGGCGATATGTGATTCTAAATGCTTAAGAGGGTGGATGGTATTTATGTTGATGTTAAATTAAGGATATATCAGCCCTATACTAAGTAAATAATTGAGGTTATGGTTATGATTTAATAATTTTGTAGAAGA
>JAABOM020064527.1:0-41973 GCA_011800125.2 Solanum clarkiae | reverse complement strand
TCTTGTTACTAAATAAAGTTCACGAGTTGTTTCATCTCATACGCATTTCATTATTTGTGTAACATACTCTTTTCATTTTCATCTTGTCATGTATGATTATCTATGTGTTACATGCTACATCTATAGTCATACAGCTCCAATATTGTGACCAACAAAAGAATTATCTCAAAGGTAATTGAAAAGTAAAGTATATTGTTTATTAATGGGTGGTAGCCCGAGGGATGGAAGAATCACCTAGCCAGGGTGAATCCTATCGCGGGGGGTAGCCCAAGGGGTTAAAGGAAAATCCTAGCCAGGGACGATCCCGATATAGATTTACCATTAATCAGTTGGTCATTTGTATTACTTGTTGTGCACAGATTATACAGTAAAGGTAAAGTAATAAAATGAACATAAAGTACATGATCCCACAATATAACTAAGGGTTGTCTCTTATCATACACCGGTGCATAGTTTCATTTGAGTTGTTACTTCATATACAGTGTTTCCTGCCTTACATATTCAGTACATTATCTTGCACTGACATCCATTACGGTGGACCTGCATTTCATGCTGCAGGTATAGGTGCTAGCAACTTTCAATAGTAGGATTAAAGGATATCCAGCTGCTGCTACCAAGCTCCAGGTTGCTTCGGAGCTTTGTATGTCTACAAGTTATATTTTTGTATTGTATAGTTAGCCGAGGAGGGGACTTTCCCGACCCTTATTAGATATCATTCCTTACCTAGAGACTTTGTAGACTATGTAAACTAAAGTATGATTATGCGTCGTACTTTAGACAACGTGGCCCCAACGGCCTAGCCATATGCATTTCCTTTTAGCTTGCTATCACTGTTTATCTTTTTAAAGGCATGTCAAATATAGAAATCCCTTATAATATGTATAGAAAGCACAAGTATATAGGTTGGTTCTCTCGAGCCTTATCTGCAATGGATTCCAATCCACCCTAATGGGACTTTGGGCGTGACAGCAAATCTACTAGGTAACTATTTTCTAACCTATTTCTTCAATTTATAAATTCCTAATGCTAATTCGATGATTTCTACCTCTTTTTAACTATGTTTTTGAAATGATTTATACCGTTGAATTTTTTATTACTTGGAGAATGTTTTCATGTATTAATTTTAAGTTTTTGATTAATTTTTATGCATGAGATTTTTGACTGTTTTACCCTTTTACACTAATTGATTGATTTTATTGTCAATAGATTTGTTATGTTATTGTGATAATATATTTGAATAGATTATGGTGATTCATATTATCGTAAAAGGGGAAAAGCCATTGATTTGACTTGATTCAAGACTATTTCCAAGGCAAGTGGACTTCTAATATTTTTTTTTAAGTATAATTGAATCTTGTGTACTCATGTGTGTTTGGATGAGTTCTTTGGGGTAGAATTATATCATTATAGGCTTTGATCATGAGGTTTCGGATCGAGTAGTTGTTCTTATATTGAAATATTGACTTGCGAATTAATTGTTAATTCGTAAGACATGATCTTGTGAATGACTTGACTTTAATATTGAGATAATACTTATTTTGAGATGAAAATGATATATTAAGATAGTGATGATATTGAAATCATTGTGATATTGCATATTATGATGAAGCGGACATTGTGCATGTTGCATCTACAATTATTTATGCATTGGTACTTGTGATGGCTATATTCGAGAGATGAGTAAGTGATTTGTTGTCAAAATACAACACATTTGATGCCTAAAACATGAGATTTTGTGTGTTCTCAATGCGACATTTGTGGATTTTATGTGTTTTGTGTTTGTTTTTCCAGAAAAAGCAGGTTGGCATAATTTTTGGAAGATTGAAGACTTTTTCTTGTTTTTGCAGACTTACGAGACTCTCTACGAGTCGTAGAGCCATCAACGAGTCAAAGAGTAGTTTTATAGAGGTTCTAGCGTTTGATGAAAGTTGGAATATTTGAAGTACAACCAACACAACACCTCTTTGTGACTTGTAGTTAACTCTACGAGTCGTATTGAGGGATTTCGTAGAAATTTTCAGTGTTTTCAAGCATTGGACCAAGTAATGTAGATATTGACCAGGATAGGTCAATACGAGTAATAGATTCGACTATGACTCATAAAGATGTTATGTAGCAGTAAAATCCAACATTCAAGAAGCTGAACACGAAAGCCCGATTACGACTCGTACACCCAAGTACGAGTTGTAACTACGAGTCGTAACAACCGACGATTAGTTTTTCTAATACTTTAGGGACTTGTTTATAAATAATATAAATAGTAAATATTAGGTTGTAAAACAAGTTTTCATAGTTTTTCAGAGATTACAACAGACTTAGAGTAGAGAGCATGAAAAATAGAGTATTTTTAGGGTTTTAGACTCGGAAACTAAATATTGAAGAAGAAAATATACTTGTAGATTCATTGAATCTTTCAACCATGTGATTCTCAATACAAATTGGGTTTACTTGTTCTTCAATATATTTAGGTGAGAGATTAATTATGTCTTCTCAACTCATAGTTTCTTTATCTTCCTATACCGTGAGTAGCTAAACCCACAACTTGGGGTGATGGGAACCATGAAGATATAACCAAATTTAAACCTAGGTTATTCGTAATTCTTAGAATGAGTATTTGCATGTATTGATAAAATCTCTTCATTTTGAATGTTTTCTAGTGGTGTCCAACATTAAAACTTACCTAGTGTTACCTTCCCAATCCAGGTAGTAATGAATAGCAAAAGAGATTAATTAACAGGATTTGATAATGTGTTCTCATCTAATCAACCGAACTACACCAAGGGAAGGTTGACTGGGACGATGGTTAATGGTTAGTTTAGCACACTAATGAGATGGGCCAAGTCCTATAGTGAAATTCGACCTTCACCTTTGACCAAAGAGTTTGAAGAACTTAAATTACTATCCTGCATGGGATATTCTAGTTGAAAATTATGATATCTGGGGATATTGAGTTAATGAATCATAGTGAGCATAATACCCAAGTTGCTGTCCATTACTGATTGTCTTCCATTTTAGTTAGTTTAGTTTAATTTCTTATCAATGATTTCAATTCCCCCCTCCCTCCTTTTTGGGAATTGAGTTAGTTAATATTTAAATTGTTTATTAGTGAACCAACTTGTGATGTCTCTATATTCCCTTGTGTATTTGACCCTAACCTTGGTTACGTCTGTTAATTTGACTATCGGTTTGACTTCATAAATAAGGTATACCTTGATCTTGATTAAATAAATGGCGTCGTTGTTGGGGAATACGACAGGACTTTGATTAAATTCACTAGTAGCATAATTCGAGTGTTAATTTCTTAGTTCCCTTGTATTTTATTTTTGGTTTTGTTTTTGTTTAGTTTCTTTATAGTGTATACAGGTTTTGTATGCCCAACATAAGGAGTTAAGGCATTCCCTTAGCTCTGATTGATCTAGAGATCCAACGGGTTATAGGAAGAATGGCTCAAGAAAATACTAATATCGCGTTTATTGAAGCTACTAATTGGAATGTTGATGTTGATGATAAGGATGACAATCCACCACCTTTTGAAAATAGGCCACAACCTAGGGTCTTCAATGAGAATGCTTATGGATGGAATCAATAAAGATTGAATCCCATAACGCTTGGATGTAACGGGAGCTATAGTGTTGCCACAACTACCGGCCGACAGTAAGTTCACGATTTTAAGTGGATTGCTTCAAATGCTTCAAAATCGTGGTTAGTTTGTGGGTCTGCCATCCGAGGACCCTTATAGCCATCTGCATAATGTAGCATTTGTTTGGAAGAGTGTAATGGGGACTCAATCTTTCCAGGGATGCTATCAGATTGTGTGTTTTCCCACTATCTCTTACGGTTAATGCAGTGGTGTGGCTATCTTAGCTCCCACAAAGCTCTATCACCAGTTGGGTGGATTTACAGAAGGTCTTTTTAGAAAGGTACTTCTCGAGGTCAAAGAAGCTCAAATTAAAAGATCAAATCAACAATTTTGAGCAAGTACCTGGTGATTCAATTAGTAAAACATGGGAGGGATTTACAAAGTTTTTGAGAAGTGTACCGGACCACAAGATCATAGATAATGCTTTTGGTAGAGATCTTTTATCGTGCCCTCGATGAAAGTAGTCAAGCTTGTGTTGATACTATAATGGGGGGCATGTTCTTAGACCAACCTTTCGCTAGGATTGCCGAACAGATGGAACAATTGGTCAAAACTAATCGTGCATGGGGCAACGGGACAAAGCTTCTATGAGGGGTTCATGTGTTGTTAATGTTGGTTCAAAGCAAGATAATATCAATGAGGAGATCATGCAATAGCTTGCTCGACTCTGCACAAGCATGGGTGTGGTGATTAAGAAAAATAAAGAAAGAGTGCATGCGGTAGTTCATCAACTTCCTCGAGCGCACATTTATGATAAACCTTATTATGATGAGGATTCTTACTTTGTGAGTGATCAAGCAGCGTGTTTCTAGAACAATTCCCAAGGGTCTAATTTTGACTATTGGCATCAAGGTTCCGGGAACCAAGGTTGGAACTATAATAGAGAAGTTGCTTATTGCGATAACCAAGGTGGTTATTATGAGCGGAATAGGGTACCTGAAGCAGATTGAGGTAGAAAAGATGGTTTTCGAAATGGTCCACATGTTCTACCCCATTATCGAGATCTGGGGCAAGTAATTCTATAATTGAAGAGATGTTTAACCATTCATTAAAGAAAGTGGAGACCCAAGATGAAACTCTATGGGGAATGAAGTCCGATATTTCAAGTATAAATCAAAAGATATGGCCTCATTCGGTGGCCATGAAGCAACTTGAGTAACAATTTAGTCAAGTATCTACTCAATTGAATAAATGCCAGAAACGCACATCACCAAGTAATACAGTTCAAAATGAAATGTATGAAGGGCAATGTATGGAGGTGACAACTAGAGGTGGCAAGAGTACCACCGATCCCCATATACTATTGAGGTAGAAGAAGTTTGTGAGAAGAGAGTTGCGGATAAGGATGTTGTTGAAGGAGAATATTGTGTAAAGGATAGTGTAGGTGAACAAGGTGAAGAGCAGAAGAAGTATAAGACCATCCCAAGGCCTCCTCCTCTTTTCCCTCAAGACTCATGAAGAGGGAGGAGGAAGGTAACTTTAAAAATTTTCTCTCAATGCTTAAGCAACTATCCATCAATATCCCTTTGATTGAAGCTATAGAGAAAAAGATTGGTTATGCTAAAAACATGAAGGATTTGGTAATTAAGAAGTGCATGGTAAGCCAAGCGCTTTTTCAAGAGCTCTAACAATGTAGTGCCACTACGACTAAGTCCATAGTTCAGAAAAAGGAAGACCCCAGTGTATTCACCAACCTTTCTACAATTGGTGATTTAGAGTTTGCAAGGGTGTTTTGTGATTTGGGTGCTAGTGTAAAGTTAATGCCTCTTGGTGTTTTCAAAAATCTTGGTTTGGGTTCTTTTACTCCAACTAAAATGTGGTTGTTAATTGTGGATAGAACAATCAAGAAATCGGAGTGAATATAGTTTGATGTGTTGGTAAAAGTGATCAAGATCATCTTCCAAGCAGATTGTGTTTCTTGATTGTGAAGTGGATTTTGAAGTCCTTAAGAAATGACCCCAAAAAGTGCCCAAAAATCTGCGCTGGAAATTCCCAAAATTGTAATTTCTGTATATCTTAATATCCGTGTTTGATATCCGTAATCCGACTTCATATTCTCGATTAGGGGACAAAATTAAGTAGGGAATGGGTTTAACCTCGATTTTAGAGCAACCATATCACAATTAGGAAATCAGAAAACGTGATTTCCAGAGAGCTCTATACGCCCCTGGCGCGACGCGCCAAGGGAGCACCATAGTGTAAAATTGTTGCCAGTTTTTAGTTTAGTCCAAGACTTTTGGGTATTGGGCCTAAGTCTTCCCATGCGTGAAAATACCTATACTTAGCCATATTTCACCTTCATATCATCAAAGACATTCCCCAATACTCTCTCAAACCCTTAGATTAATATTTCTCTCAAAATTTAAGTCCTAAAACTCATCTGGATCTTAAGGATACACTCAAACTTCAAGTCTCCATTTCCAATCTTCAATAAGAATTCTCCAAAGCTAAGGTATGTGGGTTTCAATCATTAGGTCCCTTCACCCTTGGTACCCAAGATTCCTAGTTTTATAAATTGCATGAATCCAAGTTGATTTACTTATAGGACTTACTTATTATGAATTTGACTATGAACTATGCTGGGGTTTTGTGAAAGTGTGACTGTTTAAGCATGTTTTGAATTATGAATCTCGGATCTATCTTGAGATCTGATGAAGGGTTTTGATATATATTGGATGATGATATTACCAAGTATTGCATGATTTTATACTAGTATTACATACCCGCCAAGTGTTTGATAAAATGTCAGGTTAATGTATCTTGAGTTTTTGAAGACCTAATTATTGTCATATGATTTAAGTGATTTTATGATGATGAAATGATGTTATGTACATATTGATTTCATGAGATATATCTATTGTGTTGTAAGTACACCTGTCACGAGCCAAGCTGAGGGCCTAGACGTGACACAGTGCAAGGGAAACTCGAAGGGACCCTAAGCAAGACTCTTAGAACATCATTACACATCCTTGGTCGCGGAAGCAATAAAGCAAGAATCAAGAGATAAAAATGGGGAAACTGGGGCTAAGAGAATGCAATTCCATATCATAGCATCAAGAATAATAGAGTCAAGACTCTTAGCATAGATAGATAACATGTCCAACAACCACCTCTAACACATACATAAGAGCGGGGGCTAAGACAAAGTAACTGGGATAACCCTCATAGTCAAAATAGACAATAAAGAAGAATGTCTCAATACATAATAAGAGGAACATAGACTAAGGTCCCTGAAGTGGAGGACTCACCAACTAGCTTGAGTAGTGTTGAACTAGACACATGGAGGAGGAGGAGGATCAACTTGGGCACCAGTTCCTACATGGTGATATCATGTAGGCATAGAGTATGTATTAGTACGTTTGAATGTACAAAGTATGTAGGATGCAATGCAACAAGAGATAGACATCATGATCAAAATGCATAACAATAGGTGAAAGGCATCATATAACAATATGGCATGTATGCTTAAGGCTCAAGTAAAAATTGCTTAAACAACTGATGTTCATGTATATCTGTAGCATAGACCTAGGTAGATTTCAAAAGTATAAAACCCTTGGTTGGTTGATGATGATCTCACCCCATCACCCTGGTGGTGTGGTACAAACCCCTCACATGATTGATGATGAGCTCAGCTTATCACCCTAGTGGCAAAGGACGAACCACTCACATAGTTGATGAGTACAAACCCCCATCTGAGTTGATGAGTACAAACCACACCGAGATTGATGAGTACAAACCCCCACCATGGTTATCAAGGCACTAGCCCCTTGATTAGCTATCAAGGTACTAACCCCAGCAAGGTTATCCGGGCTTTTAGTTCTGCCCCTCTCCCCCTTCCCCAGATTGGACATGGTCTAATGTTACACTTCATATAGAATACGTTTCATATAAATAAGCTCATTTAATCATCATATAGTCAATCATATCAATATCTCATGCTTTGGCCTTCCACTCCTAAAGAAACCACATCCGGATATTTCATCAAACATTTAGAGGTGTGTAATGCCAGTATAAAATTATGAAATATAAAGATGAAATCATGCAATAAAATCTATTGTAAAATCATCAATCAACACCTTCCAACACCCTCAAGCAATATACATCGATAACCCTTATCAAATCTTACAATAGATCCAAGATTTATAGCTCAAAACATAGCAAAACAGTCAAATTTATATAGCTTTAAGATAGTGTGCAGTGAATTTTATAATATGCAAGACCCATTTGTAAATCAACTTTAAATCATACAAATTGAGTAAAAGGGGACTTGGGTATCATGGCTGAAAGGAACCCATTAAAGAAACCCACATACCTTAGATTGGAGATAAACTTAGTGAAGATTGGAGATGAAGACTTGAAGCTTGAAAAAGAACCTTGAAGGTGAACCTTAGCTTGGGATGAAGGTTTAGGACTTGAGTTTGGGGAGAGAAAATACTACTAAGTGTTTGAGTGAATATTGGAAAATGTTTTAGGTGATATGAGGGTGACATTTGGCCAAGTATAGGTAAAAACATGTTTGGGAACACTTAGGCCCAAGACTTAGAAGTCTTGGACCGAGCTGAAAAAAACAGGCGACATGGATTTGCCACTGGAAATTGCACCTTGAAAAATTATAATTACTAATATTTTGCTCTTAAATCGACGTTAGACCTTTTTTCTCCTAACTTTTACCCCCTGAAAAAGAATATAAAGTCGAATTTTTCAAATAACAAACGAATTTTGAGATATATGAAATTTAAAATTTCGGGCATTTCGAGCTACATTTTCGAGTATTTTTTGGGCCGTTTCAATATCTCTCTCTTTGGAATATTCATCCCTGAATTCAAAAGAGACATACAAGACAAGAGTGAAATCATATGAATCACATCTAAAACACCATTTTCAAAATCTCAGCATACATGTAAAATCATCATAAGTTGCCAACTTAAATATGAATAAATATGAATGACATAGAGGCTAAAACATAATACTTGAAATCACATGTGGGACTTAGAGTAGTACCTTAGACTTGAGTGGAGTAGAACAAATAAGGATACCACTTTTGTGTTTTCGCGTCGGCCTCCCAAGTAGCACTTTCGATTTGTTGGTTCCTCCAAAGAACTTTAATGGATGCTACCTCCTTGTTCTTCAATCTCTTCACTTGCCTATCTAAGATCTGAACCGGAACCTCATCATAAGTCAAGTTATCCTCAACAACACCCACAACATCAAGAGGCACAATAGCATTAGGATCACCAACACATTTTCTCAACATAGAGACATGGAACACCAGGTGAACATAATTCATTTCACTAGGCAACTTCAACTCGTAAGCTACCTTGCGAACCCTCTTTATCACATCATAAGGACCAATGTACCCTAGACTCAACTTCCATATTTTACTAAAACGGACCATACCTTTCATTGGAGAAACCTTCAAATAGACCCAATCACCCATTTTGAATTCAAGGTCTCTTCTTCTCACATCAGCATAAGATTTTTGATGACATTTGGTTGTTCTTAACCTTTCCCTAATCATCCTAACCTTCTCAAGAGCTTTCATGACCACATTATGTCCCAATAAAGCCACTTCTCCAACCTCAAACCAATGAATCTGTGATCGAATGTTCCCAAGGGGAAGATATTGAAAAGACCGCAAAAATTACCCAAAAATGTGCCTTGGAATTGCCCGAAATCATAATTTCCATATACTCAAAATCCATCCGTGATTTCAAAAAACCGACTTCATATTGTTGTTCAGTAGGTTAAATTGAGTGGAGAATGGGTCTAACCCCAATTTTAGAGCAAATGAATCGCAATTTCAAATTCCCAAAAATTAATTTCCAGAGAGCTTTTCGCGCCCTTGGCGAAACGTGCTAAGGGCGCGCCTCAGTGTAATTTTCTCCCAGTCTTCATGTTCGGTCCAAGGCTTTAGGGTCTTGGGCCTAAGTGTTCCCACGCATAAAAATGCCTATACTTAGCCTTATTTCACCCTCATATCATTCAAGACATTCCCAAATACTCACTCAAACATTAGGCCAATATTTCATCTCCTAAATTCAAGTCTCAAAACTCATTAAGATTTCAAGGTTCCCAATCAAGCTTCAAGTCTCCATCTTCAATCTACTTCAAGGATTCTCCAAAGGTTAAGGTATGTGTATTTCTTTCATGGGTTCCTTTCACCCATGATACTCGAGCCCTCTTTTACCTAAAATTGCATAATTTAAAGTTGCTTTACTCAAGGTTCATATTTATTATGAATTTTACTGCACACTATCTTGGAGTTTCATGAAATTGTGACTGTTTTAGCATGTTTGAAGCTATGAATCCAAGATCTAACATGAGATTTGATGAGGGTTTTGATATAATTACTTAATGGTGTTACCAAGTATCTACTGATGGTTTTACACTGAATTTTTTAGCATGATTTTACTCTTCAATTGTATGATTTTACACTAGCACTACACACCAGCCAAGTGTTCGATAAAATATCCGGTTATGGTTTTCTTATGGAATTGAAGGCTCAACGCATGTCTTATGAATTAAGTGACTATATGATGATAAAAGGAATGTTTTTATATGATATTATCTCTATGATGTGGGAAAATGACCAAGCCTCACTCGGAAGGTTGTAGGCTTGGGTAAACTTGTTGAGGGGTTTGTTCCTCGATTGCCTCACTTGGGAGGTGACAGGCTCATGCAACCATGTTGAGGGGTTTGTACCTTGATAACCACGTTGGGGGATTTGTGCTCCATCAACCACATTGGGGGGCTTGTACCTCATCAACCATATGAAGGGGTTTGTACCTCATGCGCCTCTCCAAGGAGGTGGTAGGCCTTGCATTTGCACTAAAGTGGTCTCTTCTTACACATGAATTATATTTTATATAAGCATGGTTTTACTTCAAGCATCAATCGTACATCCCATATTGCTATATGCTTATTCATTACCCATGTTATGCATTTTGATTAAGGTGCTTATCACTTGTTGCATTACATTCTACAAACTTAGTACATCCAAATGTATTAACACATACTCTATGCCTACATGATGTCACGATGTAGAAACCAGAGCCCTGCTTTAGCATCCCCATCCATGTGGGTAGTACGATTCCATTCAAGCTTGTTAGAAAGTCCTCCATTCCAGGGACGTTTCTTATGATATCATGCTATGTTCTAAAACTACCTTTCTTTCATGTAAATATTGACTATGAGGGTGAGCCCGACTGCTTGTCTTGTCCCTCGCTCTTATCTATGTAGTAGAGGTGTTGTTGGATATGTCATGTGCAATGTTATGAGCTTCTACTCTCTCTTGACTCTTAATGTTTATGATCTGGAATTTTTCCCTTAGCCCCATTATCCTTATTTTACTCTATTGTTGTTGTGTCTTATTTCTTCCTCAATCAAGGATATGTAATGATATGTTAAGAGGCTTGCTTGGGATCCTTTTGGGTTCCCCTTACACCGTATCACGTGTAGGCCATAAGCTTGGGTCGTGACAGATGTGGAGTTTACAAGAGCATTGTGTGATCTTGGTGCTAGCATAAATCTAATGCCCCTTGTGGTTATCAAGAAACTACGATTGGGAGCCCCTAATCTAATGAGCATGTGGTTATCGATAGCTGACCGTACAACAAAGAAGCCTATGAGGATACACTCTGACGTACTAGTCAAAGTTGAGAAAATTCATATTCCCTACAAACTTTGTGATCCTGGATTGTGAAGTCAACTTCTAAGTCTCAATCATCTTGGGAAGGCCCTTCCTAGCCACTGGTCCAGCACTACTGGATATGGAAGCTAGCCAACTCAAGTTTAGATTGAATGATGAATAAGTTGTTTTCAATATCTGTTAGCCAATGAAGAGGCTGGACAACCTGAAGAAAGATGTTTGGTCACTTGGTGAAGTCGAACTAACCACGTTGTCCAAGTCATGCCGCGACAATAAATCAGGCGTTGTTTGGGAGGCAATCCAAAGGTAGAGACGAGCGCTTAGGTTCCCAGGTATGTCTGTTTTGACCCCTGTGCTTTGCTTTGCTTTTTGGGTGTGCATTGATGTTAATGCACCTATTTTTCAATGGAGTGTGGGTAGTTATAGGCCTCAATGAATTCTGAGTCGCCTTGACCTGTAACTATACCAAATATTGAATCCTAGGGGTTTTCTTGCCTGTGTTTATTTTCTCCACGGATATTTAATTTCTATTGGACTAGCATGTTTAGGATATGTAGGTAGTATTGGTATCACATAGTACTATTATCTAAGGCATATATGTGTTTTTGTGCTTTTGGGTAAAAAATGATACCTACCAAAATTTCGTTATTTAGTTTAGATAGTAACCATGCATGTTCAATTCTGCTGACAATGCTTGTTCTGATAAGTGAGGATAAAATTGAGATAAAAGGCCTGATCTGAAAATGTGTTGATAGTGCAATTAGTGCTAGGTGATTGTGAGCTTGCTTTGGTAAATTCATATATTGTGTTACAATTTTGAACTTGTCCTGTTACTCTGACATAGATTGTAGGATAGTTGGTTAGAAAAGGATCTTAGATCAGCATTCATAATAGTCCACTTAGCCTATATGACCAACCAAACGTATGAAATATCCCTTGATCCTAATGTTTGAGCCTTACATGTACCTTTTCATTGTAAAAACCTAAGTTACCTAGCCTTAATAGATGTAAAATCCCAAAATTGGCACTGGTCCTTCCCTGAACATTGTGCACCTTGACTGAGGCAAAATGTTTAAGTTGAGGATGGCTACCAAAAGTGGTCCTGGTTCCTTGGTTGGATATTGTCCACCTTGACTAAGGCCAAAAGCCTACGTTGAGGGTGGTTGATGTAAGGGTAAATCCAAAAAGAGGGGGAAAATTGGTTATGCATGGAAAAGGAGAAAAAATATGTACTGGGTGCAAGAAAAATAAGTAACCATAGCGATGAACTAAAAAGAAAAATGTTGCAAAAATACAAGGGGAAAAACTGAAAAATGAGAATAAGGCACCTAGAAAAGCTTGAAATAGAAGAAAGGGAGAATGAGATAAAAAATAAAAGTGTTGGTAGGGAAAAGTGTAGAGAAACGCAATGTCAAGGAGGGCCTTCAGTCACTATATTCCAAAACAACATGGCAAAGCCAACTGAGCCTATGTTATAAGTCAGTAAATCCTAAAGTAATCATATTCCAAGAAGTCAATGGTCATAGTCATGAGTGTAGGGGAAAGCATACGATATTGAGCATAGCATTTGAATGTCTTTTGTGAGAGTGAGTGATTTTTCATAGTCGCAAGATTATGTGAGAAATTATCATTGTGAGTTAGTTGTCAAACTTCTTTCTTTGAGGGCACTTGCATTGTATTGTTAATATTAGACTAACTCAGTGAATGCGACCTGTTGATAATTACCTTGCTTGCCATAGTTGTACTGTCACATATGTTTATCTATACTAGTTTTCTTACAAGCTATCTGATTTGTTTTCAAAGGTGGTGTGGATATATATGCTTGAGTTTGATGTGATATATCCATTAGATTGAGGTATGTGTGTTACTATGTTGGTTATTTAGATTTAGTCCGTCTCTTGAGGATAAGAAACAATTTTAAGTTGAGGATGTTGATGTGCTATCAAAATACATCACCTTTGATGTTTAAAACTTAGAAGTTGTGTGTTCTCAATTCGATGTTAGTAGATTTGATGTGTTTTTATGTTTGTTTTGCAGGATTACAGGGTTGGCACAATTTTTGAGCTAAGTATGCAGAATTTGCTGAAGTAGAGGTTCCACAAGAACCTTTACGGGACATAGAGAATAGTACGGGTTGTAAAGATTGTTTCGTACATAATTCCAGAGAAAGGTGAATTTCTAAAGTTAATTATAAAAACATGCAGATGAGCCATAGAAGTTTATACCAGCTGTAGACTTGGTGTCGTGCCTTGAGTATCAGAAAGTGGGGAGTTTCTAAAAAGTCATTAGATGAAACGTCCTACAAGCCATAGAACATTATATGGATTGTAGGAGGGTGTCATAGAAGCCGACCCCAGATTTGAAGCAGCAATCCATGAAATCCCATCGAAGGGCCGTAAAACATTATACGACCCTTAGAACTGCCCGTAGAGTCTACCGACCCAATTATCCTATTCCCTTTTGATTTTGTATTTTAAACACTATAAATTGGTTTTCTAGGTTATTCTTCATAGGTAACAGGAGAGGAACATGATAGAACATTAAAGAGTTTGAGAGAAACACTTGTAAAACCTTATTTCATCTTTTAATTTTAATCTTGTGGTCTTGGTGAAGAGTTTTGATTCCTTGTGCTTAATTCTCTTCTATACGTGCTCAATTATGTTATTCAAATTCATAAGTCTTGTATATACACTGATCATGAGTAACTGAATTCACAACTAGGGTTGGGAGAACCATGAATAACTAACAAGGTAAAACTAGATAATTTATAATTCTTGAAATGTGTGCATGCATGTATTAATTGATTCTCTTCATATTGAATGCTTTCTAATGGTGGCCAACGTTAGAACTCACCTAGTGTTACTGGCTAGATCAAGGTAGTAATGAATAGGAAAAGAGATTAATTAATAGGATTTGATCGACGTTTCTCGTCTAATGAATCGAACTGGGCCAAGGGGAGGTTGTACTAGAGCAATAGGTAAGGGTTAGTAATGTCAAACTGCAAAGATGGACCAAATCACGTAGTGAAATTCGTTTCTCGCTTGAGCCAAGGGGTTTGGTGAACTTAACTTACCATTCTGTATGCTACACATTTGAAAAGAATTCGATTATTTGGTAATACTGAGTTAGGGAATCAGGGGAAACTCAATACCCTAGTTACTCTTCATAATAATTTACACTTGTTTTAGTTTAGAATTACTTTTCGTAGTTGTTATAAACTCCACAATAGGGAGATAAGTTGGTTAATCAACCCGAATTATATTGAATTCTTCTAAGTCTACTATATTCCCTGTAGGCGTCGACCATAACCTTTGTTAGATCATACCGTTAGACTAAGGTCCTTATTTTATATAGTAAATACACTTTTTGTAAAATTGTGGTGGAATTTAAGTGTTGGCACAAATTCAATATGGGGCACATTTATATGAAATAAATACTGCAAGAAAAAACATCCTATTTTAGCAAAAGGGAGGGGAGGCTCTCAGGTTTGGAGGAAATTGGTTGAAGTGAGGGAAGAAATGGAGCACTGGATATGAAGGAAAATCAAAGATGGGTCTAGGAGCTTCTGCTATGATTATTAGACTAAACAAGGGGCATTATATCCTATTGATGATGTGTGGGTCAAAAGGATTCAGTTTTGGAAGTGAAAGATTTCATAGGTGGCAAATGGGTGTAATCTGGTAAATATGAAAGAACATCTATCTTTTAGATGAAATGGTTGATCATGTTATAAAACATATTAAATCAGTGTTATCTATTGAGAGGCATATCTCTTGGTGGATGGTAATGCTAAGGGTTATTTTACTATTATATCAGCCTTTCAAATAATCACAAAAAAGAGAGAGGCATGGGACTGGCTATCTAACATTTGGGTTAAAGGATTGCCATTTAAAATTAGTTTTTTCCTGTGGAGGTTGTGGCAGAACAAGATTTCTATTGATGATAACCTACAGATCATGAGGATGATCATGGTGTCTAGATGTCATTACTGTAAGGTATACCAAATAGAAAAAATGGAGCATGTGTTTTATACAACTGCTTTTGCGAAAAAATTATAGAAGTATTTTTCCATTCAAACAATTATTAAAGTGTCAAAATCACATCTTCAGTAGATATAACAACATGGTGGTAGATCAGAGGCCCTACTAAAATCAGGAGGGCTTACAAGATTGTACTTGTTGTAGTTCTATGGGAGGACAAATCTATGAAGGCATCATTCAGACATAAGTTTTATGAAATTGGTTAATTAGTTCGAGAACACAATTGATCAATTCATAAAGCTTACATATCCTTGGTTAAAATATCCTACAAAATCGGATGAAGCAGTTAATTTTTTATTACACTATAGGCCCAAGCTATATGTGAAGAATATTATTAGGAGCAAGCCTAATGTGGACAAATTAAATGTAATAGTGATGGTGCATCAAAAGATAATTCTGGTGAAAGCTCTTATGCTTTCTGCCTAAACGATCATCAAGGGGAGTTGATTTTAGATGAAACTCAAAAAATTAGATGTGGCTTCCAACAATAGAGCAGAGGCTATTGCAATTCTGAGGTACTAAAGATAATGTGCCTCTTTCAATTATGATTCATTTAGCTGGAGATAGACTCTATTACTATGAAAGGTATTTTGTGTAAAGAGTGGCAAGTTCTTTGGGAGCTAGCTAACATTTTGTTAGAAGCAAGAGACGTTACAGAACAGATGCATATAAGGGTAAAGCACATATTTAAAGAAGGTAGTACACTAGTAAATTCTCTTGCTGCTAGTGCTTTTGAGGTAGAGGAAATTAGTATATACACTCATAACTCCCAACTATCTATCTTGTGCAAGAGGCAACTACACTTTGAAAAAATTGGCCTAGGATGTTTGCGCATTAGAAACAGAAAGATAAATGCAAGAAGTACAGAATAACACATAATAGTAAAAGAATACAGTGGTGCAACATACAAGAAATTCCATGGGCAATTATCATAGGGCACTACTGGAATATTCACATATATTGACATTTACATCGAGTCAGTACATCATTTACAAACGTAGGGACAACATACAAAATGGGAGTCAATGGAGGTATGGCAGAAATTATAGGTATATAAAATTATACATGCATACATAGATATACAAAATTATTTCCATGCTGTTAGTTCGGGAGGCCCAATTAAAAAAGATATCCATAAAAGGTCAAGCTAACTTAGCTTGCCAAAACACAGAAGACACCAAGATGAAACAAGAGTGTGGGAGTTCATCTACTTCAGATTTAGATTCATGGAACTTCCCACTAATATGATCAATAAGGAGGGTAAGCAGCTGACTGTAGCAGGGCAGTAGAAGGAAGGCAAGCAGATTTACCTAATACTAAAGTAGAAGGAGAGATTTGTGCCTCTATACGACAATGCAAGAATAGAGATTGACCGGCCATCTGGGTTCAACAAAGAGGTCAGAAAAAGATAAAATACACAAAAAGAAAGGAAAGTGGCAGAAGAAAAAAATATCTAAATTTGCTGTAGGTGATCACAAAAGGGAAGTAAGTCTTTGGCAGGAGCATGGAAGCCGATAATGCGTAGCAATAAGAAGAGGAAGTGTCTAAAGAAAGAAAAAGCCATTGAGTGTACTTTAGGATTAAGGAAGGAGGAAATGATGAAAAGATCTAGAGGGAGAGAAATAGTCAATTTGGTTGTAAGGGTAGTGGGCCAAGTACGATGTAATGGGTTGGGCCTCAATTTTTTTCTTACTCATTTTCACAATTTAGTTTGGACTTCTATTATTTTTTTAATAATAACATCCTAGAGATCAAAAATTTAATTTTAAAAAAATAATTTCCTAACAGTCTTCATAGCCTCTAAAGGATAAGTAATGGACGTCTTCGAACCGATAGTCAAGACTCTATTATACTTGATTTGTACATATGTGGGATCTATAAACTTGGGGCTTTGATATCAAATTGTCACAACCTGATTTCAAGTGTGATGACACTCACCCAACCCACCAAGGCGAGTTGGCCCAAAACTTAAATAACTCAACTTAATAATAAAAGTGGAAGATAATAACAGTCTAATAAGATAGATAAACATACAAATTCAAAAGCTACAATTCTTCCTGAACTAGTGTCACATGTACAAGCCTTTAATATAGAATAATAAAATGAAATACAAGTCACAATGTCGAGTTCTCAAATAGAACAAAACATAAAATGGAATCCTCAAAGCCTGAAGATATAAGCAGCTACCTCACAAGTGACTCGATAGCTCGATCTGAAATCTCCATAGTATAATATTAAGGATTGAGTTCACAACATACAAAATTATAGCAATGGAATGAGCACTAAACAACACGGTACTTAGCAAATGGAAAACTAACCCAAGGTAAAGCAATTAAGAACACAAGTACTCGTGACATCTCAACCACATACTATCGAACTACACACCTGCACTAGGACAGTCCCAACACATTACAATATACCAATCCTAAGAATATGTCTATAAAATTATCAAATAGCAATATCCCTTAGAATATCAAACTAATATAGAAGTTAATGGTACAATGGATGTCCCATCACATATTAAGATATATAATAATTACAAGGGATTACATGAGATAGAGTGGATGCCTTGAGATTTAAATAATACAATGCAATGTCAATTAATTATGATGCATGTGTGTCCTATGATACACATCTGTGGATAACCTTAGACTGGAAACCATGGGGACCATGCAAGGACCATGGATCCTTGAACATTGCTAATAATGACCTCAGCCAATACCCACCCGACAAAAAATAACCTCGGTCCTAATATCAGCTGCTATATTACCTCAACTCACCGGTAGGAACCTTGGCTAAACATCAAATGGTAGAGGCCTCCGCGACCAATCAACATGTTACTGTACTGATCACACTCAAGATACACCTCTCTGTTGAAGTTAAAGCAATCGTCAAAGTACTAACTGTAACCAAGGTTAGGGTCAAATCTCATAGGGAATGAGGAGACTTCACAAATTGGTTTACTAATAAACAATTCAAATATTAACTAACTCAATTCCCAAAAGGAGAGGGGTTTGCAATGATTGATAAGAAATTAAATTAAACTAACTAAAATGGATGACAATCAATAATGGAGAGTAACTTAGGTATTATGTTCCCCATGATTCACTAACTCTACGTCCCTAGATATCACAATTCTTGACTAGAATATCGCATGCAGGACGGTAATTTATGTTTTTCCAACTCTTTGGTCAAAGGTGAAGGTCAAACTTCACTATGGGACTTGGCCATCTCCATAGTGTGCTAAACTAACCATTACGCATAGTCCCAGTCAACCACTCATTGGTCTATTTCAATTAATTAGATGAGAACACATCATCGAATCCTATTAATCAGTCTCTTTTACTATTCATGACCACCTGGACCAGAATGGTAATACTAGGCAAGTTCTAATGTTGGCCACTACTAGAAAACATTCAAAAATGAAGAGGTTTGATTAATACATGAAAATACTCATTCTCAGTAATGAAAATAATTCGTGTTTATTTGGTTAGATCTTCATGGTTCGCACAACTCCAAGTTGTGGGTTTAGCTACTCATTCTATGCGAAGATAAAGAAACTATGAGTTGAGAAGACATGATTGATCTCTTACCCAAATAGATTGAAGGACAAGTAAACCCAATTTGTATTGAGAATCACAAGGTTGGAAGATGCAATGAATCAACAAGTGTATTCTCTTCTCGCAAATTTAGTCTACGAGTGTAAAAACCTAACAATGCTCTAATTTTCATGCTCTCTACTCTAAGACTGTTGTAATCTCTGAAAAAAACATGAAAACTTCATCTAGTGACCTAATATTTACCATTTATGTTATTTACAAACAAGTCCCTAAAAATATTAGAAAAACCGATCGGCAGCTGTTATGACTCGCAGTTACGACTCGTACTTGGGTGTACGAGTCATAAATGGGCTTTCCTGTTCAACTTCTTGAATCTTGGACATCACTGCTACGAAACATTTTCACGAGTCATAGTCTTATCCATGATTCATATTGGCATCTCATAGTGCATTCTGCGTCACTTGGTCCAACACTACAAAACACTAGAAATTTCTATGGAACCCCTCAATACGGCTCGTAGAGTGAACTACGAGTCGTCAAGAAGTCTCGTGTGGCTTGAACTTAAATATTTAGACTTTTATCAAACATCAAAAACCTCTATGAAACCTACTCTATGACTCGTAGATGGCTTTATGACTCATAGAGAGTCTTGTAAGTCTGCAAAAACCAGAAAAAGTCTGCAATCATCCCAAAATTATGCCAACCTACTTTTCCTGCAAAAACAAACACAAAATACCTAAAAAAAATAAATTTTGCATTATGAACACAAAAAATCTCGTGTTTTAGCCATCAATATGCTGTATTTTGACAACACATCAACACCCTCAACTTAAAATTGTTGCTTGTCCTCAAGTGACGACTCAATCTAACTAGATAACACAACAGCACAGAACAGAACTTAATGGCATATGTCTTGTACAATTAAGGCTCAGGTACCCACACCAATCAAAATAAGATCAAATAGCTATTTTGGCAAACCACGAAATAATGATGCATCTGACAACACAACTATTTAAAAGCAATAGAATATCAATAATCCACAATTATTGAACAAGTCAAATGCTTACAATACAATGCGGATGCCCTCATAGAAAGAAGTCACAAATAACACAATCAATTATGATTTCAAGATTAACACTGGGACTGTGCAACCATACTCGAACTTGCAAAAATATTCATGCATATTAACTAATACCATAGGCTTGCCCATATGCTCATGACTCAGATTTCCAAGTAGCTGAGCTAGGATCATTATAGGACTTTCTAGGCTTCTAATATAGGCTCATGGGACTGGTAGGGCATGTTTGGAAACATAGTGACTAAAGACCATCCTTGAACAACGATTTTCATCACTTTTACATTACCAACTCAATTAATTTCACTTTACTCTCCCTTTTTCTTCATATTCAAGCTTTTTCGGGTATTTTCTTCTCATTTTTCATCTTTTGCCTCATTTTCACAAATCATTTTTCTTTTAATATCAATCTAAGGCATCTTTCTCTTTTTCCTTTTCCCGGTACATGATTTTCTTTTTTTTGTACTCATTCCCAACTTAGCACCTTATTTTTGTGATTTTACCTCTACACCATCCATCCTCAATTTAAGCATTAAGCCTATTTTGAAGTACACAATATCTATTCCCCATACTAGAACCACTTTTGGTAGCCACCCTCAACTTAGGCATTTTATCTCAGTCAAGGTTCACAATGCTCAAGGATAGACCAGCGCCACTTTAAGGTTTACCATTGGACAAGGTTAGGCTAATTAGGTATTTCCGAATGAATTTGTCAAGTAAGACCCAAATATTTGGAATAAGGGATAAAATATTATTTGATTGTTTATTTGCGGCTAAAGTTGAATAATGAAAGAACAAAGTCCTAGGATCACCTCCTAATCCATTTAATCTATAAACCAACTTAGAGTAACAAGGAAAATTCTGAATTAGCACAAAATGTGCACAAATCTTGCAAAGTAAGCTCACTCACACACGACATTGCATACATCATCAACAAGAAACTGAACGATCATGCTTCATATCTCAATTACGCTCACTCATCAAGATAAATATTTCCAAACACTCAAATATACATGGTTGCAATTTTAACTACTAATCAAAAGAATTTTTGGTGGGTACTATTTTTCAAATCATAACAAAGAACATTATTAAAAAGTTGTATGCCATAAGTATAAGTACTCTATGCCACATATATTATCTAAACATTCTAGACATGCCGGTTTAACAGAACCTAAACATCTATGAGGAAAAAGAACACATGCAAGAAAACCTCGAGATCAAAATTTGCGGTAGTTATGGACCATAAGCTACTCAGACTTCACCAAGGTCCATAACTTCCCACACCCTATCGAAGAAGCTGTACATTGTCCTCAATGTACAACATCAATATCAAACTAAACACAAGGGGTCAAAAACATATCTTGGTGCCTAAGAACCAATCTTAGGCTGCATCTGGTAATCTCTCTCTTACGGGTTAGTCTGCACAACAGCCAAACGCTATCTGGATGGGCCAATACCCATCACTCTATCATGCTTCTAGGCTAGTTTCAGCTCCTCTTCTCGCCTCGATATCCTCAAGACCAACCCGAGCTCATCCTTTTCATCCTCATCATCAACCTCAGAGATCTTTGAAAACACATGCCTTTCCTTTGTATTGTCACCCTCTATTAGGGGTCTCTTCTTGCGTGAAGGCTATGTAGGATCCTCTGTGGAAAATAAATCAAATAGCGGCTATGAAGGTGTATACTCTAGAACTGTAACTGGCACTGTTAGTGAAGATGTCAAGTCACCCCTAAGAATTTTGAATCTCTGCTTGTATGGCTGATAGATCTGATGGTGAGGCCTCAACTGACCTCTTCTGCATCCGGTCCTCGAAGGCATCAATGCAAGCATTTGCCATAGAAACACACACCTAAATAGTAGATATGGTGAATGCCTTGCATTGCTCCTTTGAGTCCGCAACAGTCTGCTGAACCCATGGTCTAAGCTGCTGAAGAAGCTGAGACAACTGGGCCTCAGTCCGTGATAATCGTGCACCATGTCCTAAATGGAAATCATGGACACATGAACCATGCTCGATGTAAGAGTTAGTGAAGTACTACTCTCTAGTGCAGGAGCAGCTATAGTCAGACCCCTCTCAACATCGACTACCTTAGGTTGCTGGGGTCTCTCATCAATAGTAGTAGTTGGAGTAGTAGTAGAGGCAGTCGTCGAACCCTCAGGTGGTGGCTCTAGAGAAAACATCTCGGGCATAAGAGGAGGCTACATCATCTGAAGTGCCATAGGGTTCTCATCAGCCTTTATCAAGCAAGGCTCTAGAGTTTGCTGGGCCACAACTAGAATATCTAAATGATGCAATAGCTCCACTTTTGACTCTAAACAGAGCCTGCAATTCAAAATTGGAAATGAGATGGAGCTAGCCCCCTTGAGCACCTTGAGCAATGACTTATGAATCTGCTCCGCTATGAGTCAAGCCTAATCTATGTCGTAGCCAGCCAAGATGCTGGTAGCGAATACCATTCGCTCTGGTGTGAGTGTGTTATCCACTAGAGTAGGACAGATGCGAGATCTAACAACCACCCACCAAATTTTGGTGGGAAAGAAAGGGAGGCGTTAACAATATCCTCAGTGTGGTTGGTGACCCAAGTAGGCTCTAGACCACGCTTAGCAATGTGATCGGCCACCCATCTCAACAACCCTATCCTCTATACCAAATCCTTTGAAATCAATGTTGTTCTAGCGTGCCTCAATCCATAATGAAACTCACTCATCAATCTCGAGGCTCTGTACTTGGGACTAAAAATTACACAACAAATTGTCTCCTTTGAAATTTTGACCTGCCGCTCTCTCACTAGTACCTATCTCAATCTTGGCTATATGAGAGGTCTCTTCCACTTAGTAAGATCACAAAGAATAGTGGCTGCATAAGATGCAGATAAATCCTGTACCATAAGTGAGGTATATCAGCCAAGATTATCCATCAACCACTTGAGCCCATATCGTGTCATCATGTCCTTCAGTTTTGGGACATGGTTCAATCCATCGTTAATAACCTAAGGCTCATCATATATCAAACAAGTGAGTTTTCCCCCTATTTGGGATGCATATCCCATCAGTGAGTATAAGCATCTAATGCTGAAGAAGATGATTGTGCGACCGAGGATACTTCATATCTTCTATCCTAAGAGCCATCTTCTAAACTCTTATCATCTTTAGACCTGGTCATCTGAGGCATGCTACTCTCCGTCTCCTTACTACCTTCATCATCAGGCTGGGAAAGACTAACGATCTGAGCCTAAGATTGCCTAGCTCTGGTAGTAGCTCTCATCTGTGGTCGAGGTGCTGCTGGATCAGGTTGGGTGTCAAAAACCTCCATTGACCTACTTAATTGGGTATGCTCATCAATAGTCAGCTCATCTATGAGCTTCCTCTTAAACTCCTCAATTTTAGAGTGTTTTCCTTTTGGGCGATATTTCCAACAAATCAAAGAATAGATGAACCATAATCAGTCCCAATAATTAAGAAAGAAAAGCAAAAACTGAATTAGATCAGTTGCAGAAGAGTAATAAGAGAACCAGTTACAAGTTGTAGCTAGAACTATGAGTCGTATCATTGTCCCGTAAACTAGAGGTACAAAACCATATTGAGTATTAGAAGGCTGTACGAGACCCAGTTACGACTCATAACATGGATTACAGGTCATAAAAATGTTTCGTATAAAGTTCCAGGGAGCAAAATTAAAACATGCAACGATCCATGGGAACCATCTATAACTTGTAGAATGAACTACAACTCATATAAGGTCTCATATGATGAATATTAAGAAAATTAAATCACTGGAACTTCCTAAAGGGGAAATAATGACTCGTAGACTTTTCTGTGAGTCATAAAAGACTCTCATGAACAAGAATTTTCAGGTACTTGATGCACCTCAATTTATCACACAGACCCTATGAACAATTCAAACACTATCCGACCAGCATCAAAGCAAGCATATGAACACTCATAAATTAAGCATAAAATAGCCAGTACCCCAAATATGATTTCGCAACACATTTACCCTATCAAATAGGATTTAGCAATCACTACCCAATGATTTCATGCTTCCTAAATTCATTCAACCATGAACCTATATCACCACCCACCAAGTCACACACAACAATCACTTAATAACATTCAAGATCACTTGGGGTATAGTTCAATAGGCACAACAAGAATTAATCACCCTATGATTTCGATTAATTCAATATAGCCCAAACATTATCACACTCCTGTGTAACTGAAAATCAATTTACTATCATGAAAATTAGCAACCATCCAATCGAACAAAAAACATGATATCATGGGCACTCAATCAATATCAAAGCTATAACACTTAATTCCAGGCATGAACAATTGATTCAAGTTATGGTAACCCTAATCTTTCATTTACATATCTCATGTACCAACAATTGATGTTCACAATCATCACCATCAAACACTAACAAGGCTAGTGAAAGGATCAAAATTTAAGCAAGAACATACCACAAAAGATGATAGACTTAAATGAGAAGAAGAGAGAATGAGTAGCCAAAAATCCTAGGTGTGGCCGGAATATTCTTTCCAGAAAACACCCACTGATGTCGGAGAAGATGATAAGAAATAATAGGGGAAATACGTTTGTAATTAGGGTAAAAAATGGGTCAAACTAATTTTTACCACCTTTTATACTTTATCGGATCAACAATTTAAATTCACTGGATCGAGTCTACGAAACCCTGACTACGAGTCATAGCTTGGTCAATGACTCATAAGTCCTGGTCTTGTAGTCCACTTAACACTTAGAAAATTTTAGAAACATACTTGGGTTCCACGAACCCTATTCACGACTTGTAGTTTGGTCTATGAGTAGTAAACTTGGCTTGTGGGTGGAGTAGTCAATTAACCTGCTTACTGTAACTCTCTATGAGATAGGATTACGAGTCATAAAGTGCAATACGACTTGTAAGCCTGGCTGTTGAGACTGCATCAGATGCATTTCTTAGTAAAACCTGCAGTCTTTGTCCTGAACCTATATACTCTTCATAAAATGCAGTTGTACCCTATATGCAACAAACCCAATGTCAAAATTAACAATCAAAACACTAACAAACAATCAAGTCAAAATGCAAAAATTTAAAATAAACTTAAAACTATGCTAAAACATAAAAAACGCTCGGATTGCCTCCCAAGTAGCACCTAATTTATTGTTGCAGCACGATTTAGACATTTTGAGTACTTAGAATTCCTCAATTTCCCAAACCTCACTTTTGAATTCACCCAGATGCTTCATTTACTCTAAATCTGAGTTGACCCAAATCCATATCCACTAGAGCTCTCCTTGAGGTTACAAAAGGTCCCCCCAAGCTAATAGGGTGTCACGACCCAATCCTAGGGCTTAGACGTGACATAGCGCATAGGGAACCCAAAGGGACCCTAAGCAAGCCTCTTAACATATCATTGCACATCCTTGGTCGCGGAAGCAATAAAATAACAATAAGAGATAGTAAATAAGGATAAACGAGGCAATAAGACATCTTTCGTATCATAAAGTATCAAAATAAGAGTCAAGAAAGTCAAAGCTCATAGTATCATTGCATAACTTATCCAGCAACACCTCTAAACATAGAACTTAGATGGGTCAAGACAAGAAATCGGGCTCACCATCATAGTCAAATCATACCATAAAGAAAAGAGAGTCTATGCACAGCATAAATCAAGAGAAATATGTCCTCGAAGTTGAGGACTCACCAACATGCTTTGAGAGATATCGTACTAGCCACGTGGAGGAGGAGGATGATCAGATGGGGCTCCAATTCTTACATGGTAACATCATGTAGGTATAAAGTATGCGTAAGTGTGTTTAAATATACTAAGTATGTAGGATGTCATGCAACAATAGATAAGAAACATAGTTAAAATGCATAATTAAGCAATAGATGATCATATAACAATATGAAATGCATGAATGATACTTGAAGATAGAATGCTTATATATAGAAAGTATTACATGTGTACGACTAAACTATCATCATAGGCCAAGTAATGTAGTACTTGGAATCTAAGGTAGACCACCCCTTAGTAGTGATTGAGGCACCAACCCCTCAATTGATTGATGGCTTACCGCCCCCATCTGAGATGATTGAGGTACCAACACCTTAATTGGTTGATGGCTTAACACCCCGATCCGAGATGATTGAGATATCAACCTCTTAATTGGTTGATGGCTTATCTCCCCTATCCGAGACGATTGAGGTACCAACCCTTCAAGTGGTTGATGGCTTACCGATTCTATCCGAGACGATTGAGGTACCAACCTCACTATTGGGTTATGGCTTACCACCCCCATCTGAGATGATTGAGGCATCAAACCCTCAATTGGCTGCAGTCAACTCCCAAAACAATAGACGCATCTCATGAAATCAACACATACATAACATTATTTCATCATCATAAAGTCACTTAACACATATGGCAAGCATTACGCCTTCAACAACGCAAAATATATTAACCGTACATTTTATCAAACACTTGGCGGATGTGTAATGCTAGTGTAAAACCATGCAAATCAAGAGTGAAATCATGCAAGAAAATCCAACGTAAAACCACCCACCAATACTTAGTAATACCATCATGCAATATACAATCCTTCATCAAATCTGAAGATAGATTCAAGATCCATAGTTTAAAACATTCTTAAACAGTTACACTTTCACAAAACCCTAACATAGTTCATAGTTAAATTCATAATAAGACTCATAAGTAAGTAAACTTGAATTCATGCAATTTATGTAAAAAGGAAGCTTGGGCACCATGGGTGAAAAGACCCAATGGTTGAAACCCACATACCTTAGCTTTGGAGATTTCTTGATGAAGATTGGAAATGGTGACTTGAAGCTTGAGTGAAATCCTTAAGATCCGAATGAGTTTTTAAACTTGAATTTTGAGAGGAATATTAGTCTAAGGGTTTAAGAGAGTATTGGGGAATGTCTTAGATGATATGAAGGTGAAATATGGCTAAGTATAGGCATTTCACGCATGGGAACTCTTAGGCCCAAGACCTAAAAGTCTTGGACCGAACTAAAAACTAGAAAAATTTTATACTATGACGCGTCGCGCCAGGGGAATGGAGAGCTCTCTAGAAATCACATTTTGTGATTTTTAGATTTTGATACAATTGATCTAAAATCGGGTTTGACCCATTTTCCACTCAATACTTCCCAATGATCGAGAATATGAAGTCGAATTTTTGATATAATAGAAGAATTTTGAGATATATGAAAATTACGATTCTGGGCACTTCAGAGGCACATTTTCTGGTACTTTTTGGGGTCGTTTCAATATCTCCCTCTTTGGAACATTCATCCTCGAATGTTAAAGAAACATACAAAAGAAGAGTAGTCATGAAGAAATTAGCCCCAACAAGAATGAAACAACACATTTAAACACTATATTCAAAAATCTCAACGTAAGTTTTAAAATCACAATGAACTTTGTCAATATAAACATGAATGCATGCAAATGACATAGGGGCTGAAACATGAGACATGAAATCACATATAAGACTTATAATTAGTACCTTAGGTTTGATTTGAATGGAAGACAAAAGGATATCGCTTTTGCATGTCCACTTCGGCCTCCCATGCAACACTTTCGACCTTAACACAAGCAATGTCCTTGTTCCTCAACCTCTTCACTTTCTTATCAATGATCTCTACTAGAACTTCTTCATAAGTCAAGTTTACTTCAACAAAACCCAAAACATCTAATGGTACGATAGCACTCGGATTACCCACACACTTCCTCAACATAGACACATGGAAGATCGAATGAACCAAATTCATTTCACTAGACAACTCCAAATCATAGGCCACATTACCAGTCCTCCTCATCACTCTGTAAAAACCCATAAATCTTAGACATAATTTAACCTTCTTACAAAAATGAATAATACCCTTCATGGATGACACCTTAAAATAGACCCAATCACCAACTTTGAATTCAAGATCCCTTCTCCTCACTTCGGCATAAGACCTTTGAGGAGTTTGGGCCGTATTCAACCTTTATCTAATCATACTAACCTTATCAAGAGCCTCCACAACCAGATCTATTCCCAACAAAGCGACCCCTCGAACCTCAAAACACCCAATCGGTGATCTACAACGTCTACCGTAGAAAGCATCAAAAGAAGCCATATCGATGCTAGAATGATGACTATTATTGTAAGAAAACTCAATCAATGGAATATGATCATCCTAAACACATTTAAACTCTGATACACAAGCGCTAAGCATATCCTCAAGTGTTTGGATAATTCTTTTGGCTTAGCCATCCGTTTGAGGGTGAAAAGCTGTACTAAGTTTAATCTTTTACCAAGACCCCTTCGAAAAGACCTCAAAAAATATGACGTAAATTAAGCACCATGATCCAATATAATGGACAAAGGAACCCCATGCAACATCACCAAGTCATGAATGTACAATCTAGAAAAATCTTCAACCCCATAAGTGGTCTTAACCGATAGAAAATGAGCTGATTTCATCATCCTCTCAACCACAAGCCAAATGGAATCAAAACCCTTTCTAGTCTTGGGTAACCCGACCACAAAATCAATATTAATCTCTTCCCACTTCTAAGTGTGAATATCTATGTTTTGGGCTAGGTCACCCGGACTTTGATGCTCGGCTTTGATTTGCTAGCAACCATGACAACCGGATACAAACTTGGCAATGTCCCTCTTCATACCTCCCCACCAATACACCTCTCTCAAATCTCTATACATCTTAGTAGGACCGGGGTGAATAGAATAGCGAGAACCAAGAGCCTCATCAAGAATCTTTTCTCTCAAGCCAACAACACAAGGCATACACAGCCTACTTGGTATCTAAGGGCACCATCTACTGCTTGGGATCAACCTCAACCTTACCATCTTTTACCAATGCCTTCAATTCTAACAATGTCGGGTCAAGATCTTGCTTAGCTTTCACCTTCTTAACTAATGAAGATTTAGAGACATCAACTACCATTACACCCCTATTATCCACCTCTTCTATCCTAACCCCTAATCTAGCCAACCGATGGACCTCTCTAGCCACCCTTTTGCCACCATCATCAACATGTACTAGGCTACCCATAGACATATTACTCAAACAATCGGTCCACATGTTAGCCTTATCAGGATGATAATTGTCATGACCAAATCCTAGGCGCTAGACATGACATGGCGCAAAGAGAACCTGAAGTGACCCAAGCAAGCCTCTTATAGCATCATTACACATCCTTGGCTATGGAAGCAAAAAGCAAGCATCAAGGGATAAAAGAATAGGGAAACCAGAGCTAAGGGAAAACACTTCCCTATCATCATAATCAAGGGACAAAAGTCAAGCGCATATAATAGATACATAACATGTCTAACAAACACCTCTAATACATAGATAAGAGTGGGGTCCAAGACAAAGTAACCGGGCTTACCCTCATAGTCAAAATAAACAATAAGGAAGAATGTCTTAATACATAATAGGAGAAACATAGGCTAAGGTCCTCGAAGTGAGCACTCACCAACTAGCTTGAATAGCACCGAACCAGCTACGTGGAGGATGATGATGATCAACTTGGGCACCGATTCCTACATGGTGACATCATGCATGCATAAAGTATGCGTTAGTGCATTTGAATGTAGTGAGTATGTAGGAAGCAATGCAAACGAGAATTAAGTATCATAATCAAAATTCATAATAATAGGCAATAGGCATACTATAATAATATGACATGAATGATCAATGCATAAGTAAAATATGCTTAAATAACTCATGCTCATATAGAATATCATATGTGTAAAAGATACCAAGCTAGATTTCCAAAGTACAAACCATTGGTAGGTTAGTGATGATGCCGCCCCATCACTTAGGTGGATGAGTACGAACCCTCATCTAGGTTGGTGATATTGTCGCCCCATCACCTAGGTGGAGAAGTAAAAACCTTTCCCTAGGTTGATGAGCACAAAACTCCATCTAGGTTAGTGATGATGCCGCCCCATCACCTGGTGGAGAGGTGCAAACCCTTTCATAGGTTGATCAGTATAAAACCTTCCCAAAGTTGATGAGTACAAACCCCCATCTAGGTTATCCAGGTTCTTAGTCCCCCCGGATTGGGCATCGTCTAATGCAACACTTTATATAGAATTTATAAAATACATAAGGTCATTTCATCATCGTATAGTCAGTCATATCATATCTCATGCTTTGTACGTTCAACTTTCAAGAAACCATATCCGGACATTTTATCAAACACTTAGAGGGTGTGTAATGCTAGTATAAAACTATGAAATATAGAGATGAAATCATGCAAGAAAATCCATTGTAAAACCATGAATCAACACCTTGCAACACCCTCAAGAAATATATATCAAAACCCTTCTCAAATCTTACAATAGATCAAAGATTTATAGCTTAAAGCATAGAAAAACAGTCACAACCTTACAAAGCTTTAACATAATGTCCAGTGAATTTCATAATATGCAAGTCCCATTTTTAAATCAACTTTAAATCATGCAATATGAGTAAAAGGAGGTTGTGTATCTTGGGTGAAATGAACACATAAAAGAAACCCACATACCTAAGCTTAGAGATGAACTTGGTGAAGATTAGAGATGGAGACTTGAAGATTGAAGAAGAACCTTGAAGGAAAACCTTATATTGGGATGAGGGTTTGGGAATTGAGTTTGGGGAGTGAAAATATGACCAAGTGCTTGAGTGAGTATTGGAAAATGTTTAGGATGATATGAGGGTGAAATTTTGCTAAGTATAGGTAAACACACGTTTGGGAAGACTTAGGCACAAGACATAGAAGTCTTAGACCAAACTATAAAGAGCAGTCCACTTTTACACAGTGGCACATTGCGAAGGGGTCGCGGATTCCTCTTTGGAATTCGCATCATGGAAAATTATAATTTCTAATATATTTAGCTCATAAATCGGTGTTAGACCCTTTGTCATCTAATTTTGACCCTCTGAATAAGAATACGAAGTCAAATTCTTAAAATAGCAAACAAATTTTGAGATATATGGAATTTAAAATTCCAGGCATTCCAAGGCACGTTTTCGAGCACTTTTGGGGTCGCTTCAATAATGCACACTCATATCATAGTTGTTAAGTAGTTTGAACCACATTTGTTGTGTCAATTTGAGATCTTTTTGAGTAAAGACATATTGGAGACTCTTATGATTAGTAAACATATCAACACGCACTCCGTAAAAATAGTGACGCCAAATTTTCAAAGCAAAGACCACGACGGCTAATTCAAGATCATGGGTAGGATAATTTTTCTCATGTGCTTTGAGTTTTCTAGAAGCATGGACTATCACCTTATAATTTTGCATAAACACACAACCCAAACCAACCCTTGAGGTATCACAATACACAACAAACCATTCTAGCCTTTTCAGTAGTGACAATATATAAGCAGACACAACCTTATCTTTCAATGTTTGGAAACTCTTTTCACACTCAATGGTCCACACAAATTTGGCTTTCTTTTGAGTCAACTTGGTCATAGGAGAAACAATAGAAGAGAACCCATTCACAAACCTGCGGTAGTAACCCACTAAGCCCAAGAAGCTCCTAAAATTTGATAAGGTCAATGGTCTAGGCTAATTTCTAATCACATCCATCTTTTTAGGATCCACCTTAATACCATCCCCTGACACCACATGGCCTAGAAAGGCAACCTCCTTTAACAAAAATTCATGCTTCTCAAACATAGAATACAACTTCTTTTCCCTCAATCTTTGTAGCTATAGCCTCAAAGACTCTTATGCTCCTCCTCACTATGAGAATAGATGAAAATATCATCAATGAAGACCACATCAAATAAATCAAGGTAGGGTTTAAAGACCCTATTCATAAGATCCATGAAGATGGCCGGTGCATTGGTCAACCCAAAAGGCATCACAATAAACTCATAATGCCCATACCTAGTCCGAAGGCCGTCTAGGGAATATCACGCTCCCTCACCTTCCCTTGATGATACCCAGAATGAAGATCAATCTTAGAGAAGTGACTAGCCCCTTGTAATTAATCAAAAAAATCATCAATCCTTGAAAGAGCATACTTATTCTTTATGGTGACCCTATTGAGTTGCCAATAATCAATACACATACTTATTCTTTATGGTGACCCTATTGAGTATCCAATAATCAATACACCGGTGCACCCCAGGGTGATTGGCTAGGCCCAATAAAACCCTTCTCTAACAAGTCGCTTAATTGCTCCTTCAACTCCTTTAACTCCGCCGGGCTATATGGTAAGGGGGAATATAAATGGGTTGGGTATCAGGAAGGAGGTCTATATGAAAGTGAATTTCCCTATCATGAGGAATACAAGGATGGTCATTTGGAAAGACATCAAGGAAATCATTTACTACTAGAACCAACTCTATGTGAAGGACTTTGGACTCAACACCCCTAACCCTCACAAGATGATGGTGAAACCCCTTAAAGATCAACTTTTGGGCTTTAATGCAAGAGATAAACCTACCTTTGACCACAATATGGCTCTCCCACTCAAGGATGGGTTCATTTGGGAATTGAAATTTGACCCTACGGGTTGTACAATCAATAGAGGCATAATATGCATACAACCAATCCATCCTAAGAATGACATCAAAATCAACCATATCCAACTCAACAAGATCACAAGGCAATATTTTATGCAACATGCAAATGGGACAATCTCTATTGACTTTTCTAGCAACAATAGATGCACCAATAGGAGTAGAAACCTCATAATACTCACACAAGAATTTGGGCTCAAAATGAAACTTTTTAGCAATAAGCGGAGTAACAAAAGAAAGAGTGGCACCCGCGTCTATCAATGCATGCACATCCAAATTAAAGACTTTAACCATACCAGTGATGACATCGGGAACCTTATCAACCCCTTGCCTCCCATGGAGAGCATAAAATAGATTGTCTTGGGAACCACCTTGTTTGCCTTCTCTACCAAAAGGAACCGCATTAACACCCCAGTCTTCAGGATGAAGATCCTTACCCTTGTTGCGTTTTCGAAGGCAATTCATCACCTTGTGGCCTACTCCCCCATAACCAAAACAAGCATTGGTTATCCCTCAAGCATGGGCCACCATGACCACCACCACACTTTGGACACACGAGTCTAGGCATCATACGACTACGCTCTTTGGGCCTTGGGTAGTCATTAGCAAACCTCATGAGAAGACCCTTGGCCTTGATGAAACAGACTACCTTTGCATCTTTGGAACTTACCATAAAAATAGGTCTTCTTGGACTCATGACCCCTTCTCTTCCTCAACATGTCCCCCTCTATTTTATTTGGCATAAGTCATCAAATGGTACAAATCCATGTCACTAATAAACATAGGAGACCGACATTGCTCACTGACCAAATCAGATACACCCCTCAAGAACTTGTTCATCTAGACCTTGGGTCGGCGACGAAGTGGGGAGCATATATAGAGACTTGATTGAACATGAGGGAGAACTTCCTCACACTCATAGACCCTTTCTTCAAATTCATAAACTCCACCATCTTGGCCACCCTAAGATCAAGAGGGAAGAACCAATTAAGAAAAGTCTCCTTAAACTCCTCCCATAGCACCACATTATTGTTCCCCTCCTCCTTCCATTGAGTATACCATATTTGTGCCACCCCCTTAAGTTGGTAAGCCACCAACTCCGCTTTTCTTCTGATCTCACACCTATTATAGCCAAAACCTTGTAAACCTCATCAATGAACTCTTGAGGGTCCTCATCCACTTTTGACCCATAGAATTTTGATGGGTTCATCCTCATGAAGTCCCTCACTCTAGATCCAACGGTAGGATCATGAGGTACTTGGGCCCCTTGATTGACTTGATTAGCCACAACTTGTTCTAGCATAGTGAGAACATCTCGGAACTTACCTTGACTCGGTTGTTCCTTTGGAATGCGGGCCCTTCTTCCTCTTGTGTTAGGCATGATCTAGCATAGCAAAGAACAATCATTAAGGGAGAAAATCTTACTTTACGTCTATGGAATTACTTAGAACATGAACAAGGGAAACATTTCCTAAAATGTCTCATAGCCTCTAGCGCATATTTATGGTACACAACATAACCATGAATAAGACTCTAATCAACGCAGAGTGTTGGATGTCAAGGACCATTAACAAACCAGTGCTCTTATACCAAGTTTTTCATGACTCAAACCTAGAGCCTAGACGTGACATGGTGTATAGGGGACTAGAAAGAATCCCAAGCAAGCCTCTTCACATATCATTAGACATTCTTAATCGTGGAAGCAATCAAATAACAACAAGAGATAGTAAATAGGGATAAATTGGTCTATGGGACATCCTTCATATCATAAATTATCAAAAGAGTCAAGAGAGTCAAAGCTCATAGTATCATTACAGAACTTGTCCAACAACACCTCGAAATATAGTACTTAGTGGGGGACAAGACAAGCAACCAGGCTCACCCTCATAGTCAAAGCATACCATAAAGAAAAGAGAGTCTATACATAGCATAAATCAAGAGAAGTATGTCATCGAAGTTAAGGAATCACTAACTTTCTTTGAGAGATATAGTACTAGCCACGTGGAGGAGGAGGATCATGTGGGGCTTGGGTTCCTACATGGTAACATCATGTAGGTATAGAGTACGCATTAGTAAGTTTAAATGTACTACGTCTGTAGGATGTAATGGAACAATACATAAGCAACACAGTCAAAATGCATAATTAAGCAATAGATGATCACACAACAATATGACATACAGGAATGATACTTGAAGTAAACATCCTTATATATAGGACGTATTACATGTGTAGGACTAGACGATTATCATAGACCAAGCAACTGAATACTTGGAATATAAGGTAGACCACCCCTTAGTAGTGATTGAGGTACTAATATCTCAATTGGTTTATGGCTTACCGCCCCTATCTGAGATGACTGACGTACAAACCCCTCAATTGGTTGATGGCTTACCACCCCCATCTGAGATGATTAAGTTACTAACCTCTCAATTGGTTGATGACTTACCACCCCGTCCGAGACAATTGAGGTACCATCCCCTCAATTGGTTGATGACTTATTATACCCCCATCTGAGATGGTTGAGGAATCAACCCTTCAATTGGCTATGGTCATGATACTACCCCGAAAAGTGCTAGAAAATGTGCCTCAAAATGCCCAAAATTTTAAATTCCATATTTCTCAAAATGCATTTGTTACTTTAAAATCCGACTTCATATTCTTATTTAGGAGGTCAAAATTAAGTAAAAAAGGGTCTAACCCTAATTTAAGAGCAACAAATTAGTAATTATAATTTTTGAAGGTGCAATTTCCAGTGGCAAATCCACATCGCTTCCGCGATACGCCACTATTTAATATTGGCCTGTTTATTTTAGTTCGGTCCAGGACTTCTAAGTCTTGGGACTAAGTGTTCCCAAACGTGTTTCTACCTATACTTAGCCAAATTTCACCCTCATATCACCCAAAACATTTCCCAATAATCACTCAAACACTTAGTCATATTTTCACTCCCCAAGCTCAAATCCTAAACCTTCATCCCAAGCTAAGGTTCTCTTTCAAGGTTTTTCTTCAAGCTTCAAGTCTCCATCTCTAATCTTCACCAAACTTGACTCCAAGCTAAGGTATGTGTCATGTCCAAAAGTCCCGTTATGGCGGACTGACACCCGTTGTCAATAAGGCTTGGGAGAACTAACCTGTAACTATATGCGTTCTATACATATTATAAGGGGTTTCTACGTTTGACACTCCTTTAAGAAGATAAATACTGATAACAAGCCAAAAGGCGATACATATGACTAGGCCATTGGGGCCACACTGTCTAAAGTGCGAGACATGACTTCACTATGCTTTACATAGTTTACAAAGCCTCTAGATAAAGAAAAACATCTGAAAAGGGTTGGGGCAGGTCCTGCCTCAACTAACTATACAAAATAAATATATAAGCTCTAAACATGCAAAGCTCCGAAGTAACCCGGAGATTGGTAATCACAGCTGAATGTCCTGTACTCCTACTGGGGAGATCTACTAGCACCTATACCTGCAGCATGAAATAAAAGTCCCCCGTAATAGACATCAGTACGGGATAATATACTGAGTATGTAAGGCAGGATATACTGTATATAAAGTAACAACTCAAATGAAAACACGCATCTGTAGAAGATCAGGGACCACCTTTAGTTATACTGTGGACTCATGTACTTTATGTTCTTTATATCACTTACCTTTACTATATGATCTGTATTGTAAAATCTATGCACAATTGTAAACAATAACCAACTGATTAGTGGTGAAGCTGTATCGGGATCATCCCTATGCTAGGTTCTCAATGAACCCTCTCGGGCTACCACCCGTAAACTGTATAGGGGTCGTCCCTGTGCTAGGTTCTCAATGAACCCCCTCAGGCTACCACCTGTCAAATCTATGTACTTTATCTTTCAATTACCTTTGAGATTATTCTTTTGGTGGCCATAATATTGGAGCCGTATGATTATGTATATAGCATGTGACATGTAGATAATTATACAAGACAATATGACAATGGAAAAAGAGTATGTTACACAAATAATAAAATGCATATGAAATGGAACACCTCGTGAACTTTATTTGGCAAAAAGGAATACATGTATCTTGGTATTCATCTATGTAACCAGATTTAAAAGTGACTATGTATGGAATCATATGAATATGTCAAGGAATAGAGACACAGTTAATAGTTATTTCGGAGTTGGTATGTGCCTTTACGTGCCAAGGAAGGATCTATGTTTCATGCCAAATGATACAAAATCAAATAACCTTACATACGTCATCGTGGGACACTATTACTATCTCGAAATAACTTTCCCTTTCTTCAAATACATATCTACAGTATAGTAGATGATAAAACCAGCATTAATAGCCAATATATACACCTTGACATCCCAATCACATAAGAAAACAATACATGGGGAGCAAACGTGCGTTTATAAACCCGAGCATACTCCTTTAACTTTTCTGCCTCTAATCGAATTTTCTAATACACATTAGCGTGCACACATCATGTACAACCTATTTCAATGTCATAAAAGTCTTACAACCACTCACAAAGTACAATACATCACAATTCCACATAATCTAAAAATGGACAGCATAACGTCACCTTCCTTCGCTACCTTTCGATGTCGACAACTCCAAACCTATTCCAAATATAACCAACTGTTCCAGCAAAATTTAAACATATAAACAGACCCACAACAGTCTTATAATAGCACTCAAGAATTCATGAAGGACGTGAGCTAATAGCTTATATACCACAGCCTGCAAGTTCCAATCAACATGATACTTAAGATAACACAATAAAATGCGCTAGTTAAATGAAACCAAAATTAGGGCAGAAACCTTAGGGTGATGTTTATAACTCAAACCATATTAATAAAACCAAGTTATCTTCATAACATAACTCACAAACCATAGATAAATCACCAAAGCAAAAGGAAGAGGTGCAACAAATTTCTGCACAGAATCTGTCCAACAAATTTCAGAAAGCGTAACTAGCATCTATTTCTTGTTTTGCATAATAAAACCATACAAAACACACAACTATAATTACTTAACTTTGTTGTCAAGGTTTATCATCTCCTTAATAACCCTATAAGTGCCTTTTATCTTCTTTACAAAGTTGAGAAAAGTTGAGAGAAAGTAGAGAGAGCAATCTGATTTTTTTGTGAGTTCAAGTGAGAAATGAATTTTGGAGCTGCTTTGGAGCCCTTTATAAAAGGTTCTTTGGCCGACCTTCCCTTAAAATTTTGAACATCTTATACCACACAATATCAAGTTTCTTACCTACCAGCTTGGCCCTCAAATTTGGGCCTTTTTGGAGTACCAACTTGATGGACTTGGACTGCCTATTTTCAGCTTTCACTCACTTAGTTTTGGGCCCAATTTGCTAAGTGTATTGTGATGTATTTGGGTCCCTTTTTACTATACTTCTTGGGCTGAAAATGTAGTCCATTTATGATGCTAAAACATGGGACAATATTACACCTTAACACAGACTTAATTCGTAATCGAACTTGGACTATTTCAATGTCGAGCCTTGTCTCCGCTTAACTACCAAATTCGATCTAAGCAAGTAGGTGACTCACCTACTTGCTTACTAAGTCCTACAAGCACCTCAATTCTTTTACTTCATTTTAAGTCCATAATCTTCTCAATTCAACACAAAACATGTATACATCAGACCCTCTTAAGCGTTAGACGGACATATAGCCCATTAATACGACATTCAAACACTTTTGAAAATTAGCGCTAGTTTGACCAAACCATGTCATGTTTAATTTGAATTGTACTAGTATTGTAAGGTGTGAGGTGTTACATTCTCCCCCCCTTAGGAACATTCGTCCTCGAATGTTATCACAATTGGATAGCTTAACCAAGTTCAAACCTTTATTTGCATAACTATTTCACAACATATTAAATATTCAATCACACGTATCTATCAATGTCCCAATTCTGTATATTGAACTTCCACTTTAGCTTCAAATAAGTGAGGATATTTTGACTTCATCATGTCGTCGACCTCCCATGTTATCTCTTCTGCTTGCTGGTTCCTCTAAAGTACTTTAACTAAAGCTATTTCTTTGTTCCTTAGCTTCTTAACTTGACGATCTAGAATAACAACAGGTACCTCTTCATAGGTGAGATCTTCTGTAACCAGCACATCCTCAATAGGAGTGATACGGGATGCGTCACCTATGCATTTTCGAAGCATTGAGACACGGAAAACTGGATGAACCATTGAAAGCTCTTGGGGTAGCTCTCGTTCATATGCAACCTGTCCAAACCTCTTAATAATCTGATATGGCCTTATGTAACGTGGGCTCAATTTTCCCTTCTTACCAAATCTCATAACCCTTTTCATTGGAGACACCTTTAAAAATACCCAATTACCTACTGAAAATTCCATTCCTCTTTACCTAGCATCCGCATATGATTTGTGCTGACTCTGGGCTTTTTCTAGTCACTGCTTGATCAGTTTAACTTTTTCCATAGCTTGTGGTACTAGATCCGGCCCAAGTAAGGTGGTTTCACCCACTTCAAACCATCTAATTGGTGATCTACATTTCCTTCCATACAAAGCTTCATAAGGTGCTATCTTGATACACGTGTGGTAGCTATTATTATAGGCAAACTCGATAAGAGGCATGTGGTCCACCCAACTACCTTTAAGGTCCAATGCACAAGCTCGTAACATATCTTCAAGTATCTGAATGGTGTGTTCTGTTTGACCGTCTATTTGAGGATGGAAAGCTGTACTCAAATTTACTTGTGTTCCTAATCTACTTTGGGACTTCCAAAACTTGAAGTAAATTGAGCTCCTCGATCAAATATAATGGAGATTGGGACTCCATGTAACCTGACTATCTCTTTTAGGTATAGCTTGGCATATTCTTCAGCTGTGTAATCAGTCCGGACTGGCAAGAAGTGTGCTGACTTTGTGAGTCTATCAACTATTACCCATATGGAATCAAGTTTCTGAGATGAGCGAGGCAAACTTGTAACAAAATCCATATTAATCATATCCCACTTCCTGTTGGAAGTTCTGTACATTGCATATGCCCTCCTGGCTTTTGGTGTTCTACTTTCACCTGTTGGCAGTTTGTACATTGAGCTATAAATTCTGCAAGGTCCTTTTTCATGCCTCGCCACCAAAACATTCCTTTCAGGTCAAGGTACATCTACTTGATCCTGGATGGATGGAATATCGGGAATGATGGGCTTCTTCCATTATTCTCTTTCTTAATCCATTAATATCAAGCACACATAATCTGTTTTAACAGTAAAGTGCTTTATTTTGTGCAAGGTCAAAGCCTTTTATCATACCCTGAATCACCTTTTCCTTCAGCTGTCATAAAATAGGATCCTCAAACTGTTTTTCTTTCACCTCCATTACCAATGAAGACTCCGTAGCATTATGCACAATAACTCCTTCCTTTGGAGTTTCAAGAAGGCGAACTCCCAAACTGGCTAGCTGACGTAGATCTTTAGCCATCTCTTGACTTCACAGATGGATCATTAGTATTTATGATTGTCTTTCGACTCAGAGCACCAGCTACCACATTTGCCTTCCCTGGATGGTATAGTATGTCAATGTCATAATCCTTTATTAGCTCTAGCCATCTCCATTGTCTCAAGTTTAGATATTTCTACTTAAAGATGTACTGCAGGCTTTTGTGATCAGTATATATGTCAACATGGACCCCATACAAATAGTGGCGCCATATTTTCAAAGAAAATACAACTGCTGCTAGCTCAAATCATGAGTTGGGTAGTTTTTCTCATGGGGTTGTAGGTGCCTGGATGTATAAGCAATTACCCTACCATTATGTGTCAATACACACCCTAAACCAATTCCTGAAGCAAAGCAATACACTGCATACCCCTCAGTGCCTTCTGGAAGTACTAGCACAGGCGCAGAAGTTAGCTTATTCTTCAGATCCTAGAAGCTCCTTTCACACGCATCATTCCACTGGAACTTAGTTTCCTTATGTGTCCACTTTGTTAGAGGTGCAGAAATAAAAGAAAAACCTTCAACAAATCTCCTGTAATAGCCTGCCAAGTATAAGAAGCTCCGAACTTCCGTGGGTGTTGTTGGTCTTGGTCAATCTTTCACATCTTCTATCTTTTGTGAATCAACCCTTATTCCCTTATCAGACACAATATGGCCCAAGAATGCCACTGACTTTAGCCAAAATTCACATTTAGAAAATTTGGCATACAACTGTTGATCACGAAGAACCTGTAGCACCTGTCGCAAGTGATCTGCGTGGTCCCCTTCTGATCTTGTATATACCAAAATCTCATCTATAAAAAATATCACAAACACATCCAAAAATGGCTTGAATACCCTGTTCATTAGATCTATAAAAACAGCTGGTGCATTCGTTAGCCCAAATGACATAACAAGAAATTCAAAGTGACCATAGTGTGTTCTGAAAGCTATCTTGGGTATATCTTGCTCTTTCACCCTCACTTGGTGATAACCTGATCTCAAATAAATCTTTGAAAAGCATTTGGCACCCTATAACTGGTCAAATAAATCATCAATCCTGGGGAGGGGATATTTATTCTTAATTTTCACCTTATTCAATTGTCGATAGTCGATACACATTCTCAAGGTGCCATCCTTTTTGCGTACAAATAACACTGGTGCACCCCAGGGGGACACACTAGGTCTTATGAAACCCTTATCCAATAAGTCTTTTAACTGTTCTTTTAATTCCCACAATTCTTCTTGAGCCATTCCATATGGAGGAATAGAAATAGGTTGAGTGGTTGGAAGTAATTCAATACCAAAATCTATATCTCGTTCAGGAGGTAAGCCTGGGAGTTCTTCAGGGAACACATCAACAAATTCATTCACCACTGTAACTGACTGAAGAGTTGGTGATTCTATCTCCATATCCCTTACTCTAACTAAGTGACATATATACCCCTTAGATATCATCTTTCTGTCCTTTAAGTAAGAGATAAACTTTCCTTTTGGTTCCCTAACATTGCCATTCCATTCAAGAACTGCCTCATTTAGAAAGTGGAAGTACACTTTCTTAGTTCGGCAATCCACAATGGCATAACAAGAAGCTAACCAATCCAATACCCATTATAACGTCAAATTCCACTATTTCTAGCTCAATAAGGTCAGCCAATGTGTCACGGTTACAAACTGTTACTACACAGTCATAATAAACCCTTTTAGCCATAATAGATTCACCGGTTGGAGTAGATACTTCAAATGGTTTGTTTAATAATTTGGGCATTCTCTTAAGCTTCCCAGCAACTAGTGGTGTGATGTTTGATAATGTAGAACTAGGTTCAATTAATGCATATACATTATGTGAAAAGATGGACAAGGTACCTGTGACCACATCAGGTGAAGCTTCCAAATTCTTCTGACTTCCCAGTGCATAAGTACGATTCTGAACCCCGCTAGAGCTAGCTGCCCCTCTAACACCTCTACCACGACCCATA
>JAABOM020064519.1:0-41979 GCA_011800125.2 Solanum clarkiae | reverse complement strand
TCCCACCTCCCAAAAGAAAATTTAAATATTTATTTTTAAAAAATATATTTCAAAGTATGAAATATTTATTTTAATGTCAAAAATTGAATTTTTTTTTGAAAATTAGTACTAGAAAGAAGAAAAAAAATTGTATTATAACTTGAAAAATAATGGTTTATATATAAAAGGATGTAGTAGGGGTAAAAATGACAATTCAAGTATTTTTTACTGTTGAAATCTTCAAAAAAATAACACTCACGCGTCCTTTTTTGCGTGTAACACACATCTTTTATCATGTCAGCACCTTGTGTTTACTTGATAAAAAAATAAGCAAGTTAAAATATTTATTTATATACTTTAAAAATTTGAGTTCTAATTTAAAATTTTGCTGCAAGTTAAGAGTTCAATATTGTGCCTTTATTTAATTCTCTCATCTTCATATATTTACAAACATGAAATCATTGTACTTCTCTATCATGGGGAGACATGCTCCCACATCCGCCGCTTTAAGTAATCATAATCTTATTGCTCTTCGTGAAGACGAGACCTCCAATCATGAGTCAAAGCAATCATACAAAACCTACTTTTCTTTTACTTCCCTTTTGATTTTTTAAACAGAATTTGTTGGTTATATATTAGTATAAATTAATTAGTAAATTGAACTCTAAAGTAACATTGTCATTTAGTGAAAGAGGAGAAAATAATAAATTCGTGCCTAATTTTTTTGCGTTTGCACTAATTTAGTCCCATAGTCATTTCCTTTTAATGTCCTTACCATCGGATAATTATACGCAAAGAGGATCAAACGCCAAATTGGAACCAGGGGTGCATTTGGTATCAAGTAAAATCTCTTTTGTGGATAATATTTTTTCAGAATGACTTTTGAACTAGGTATGGGCATTATGAGTTTGTTGTGAGGATGGGGAGGAAACAATAATAACACTATTCTGAAACTTTTTATTTCATGCTTCCGTTAGTAAATTTATTTTTTCTTACTTTTTTAGAAATTTATTATATTTACAAAAATATACTTTTTTTTTAATTTTGACCAATCAAATATGTCGAAAAATATTTTTCGTCGTATCAAACATGCCTAAGATGCAACATAGCTTTTTCCAAAACTAGTATCCAACTTTAACAGATTGTGGAGTGAACTCATATGTCTGTCCATGTTTCGTTTGCATAAAACTGTGAAAGAGATAATTTATTCTGGAATTAGTTATTTTCAAGCTTGTCCTATTCTTTTCATTCACATTGAAGGCTCATTTGATATGAGGAATAACTAACCTCAAGATTAATTTTAGGATGAATTTATTTTATATTTAGCTGGATGAAATACAAAATAACTTTCAAGACTAATTTTCTTGATATTGTAAAATTCTTCTTATCCACATTGAAAATGATATAACAATAATTGAATAACTTATTCCCAACTAAAACAATTCTAAAGATGTAATAATAATTTCTTAATAATTAATCTTAAAATAATTTATTACTAACTAAACAAGCCCTTATGGTGAAGTATCACCGCCGGATAACTTGTAAAGCCTCATAAACTACCTGCTAAAAGGCAGAGCAAGACTTTTTGGGATATAAGATTAATCAGCAGTGTAGCAACCTAGTAGGCAATGAATATGTCACAAGTAGGTAGTGCATAAATCATAATTCATATGTGACATGTACTTCTGTTGTTTTCTTTAGTCCATGTTGACTAAAAACCTGGTGAATTAAGTACACCAACTCCCGTAAATACTTAGAGCATGTTTAGAAAGATATCCTTGAAAATTGAATTTGATGTAATTAGTTATAATTACATTGTTTGATCTTATTTGATCAGCAGGTAATTGAGTGTAATTAAAAAGTGTAATTACATTTTCTAATTCACATGAAAAGATTGTGAATTGCTACTAATTACATGGTGTAATTACATACTAGTTACTTTTTAATTTCTTTTTTTATTTTATTTTTATATTTTCATTTTATTTTTTTTCTTATTTTGATTATTTTAAATTTTTTTATTTTTGTTATTCCAATTTTTTAAAAACTACATTTTATTTCATAATATTTATTTTTCATTTTCTTCTTATTCTCAACCTTTATGGAGTATATCATGTGATTCCATGCAATTTTTCATATTATCTTATTTATTTATTTATTTATTCTATGCTCGTTTTTTTCATTAGCAAAAATTTATTAGCATTCTAATTTTTAAATTAAAGTAGAATTTATTGTTGGATAAAGTTATAAATATACATATTTAGTATTGACTTGATATTTCACACAAATCATTTATTTTTTAGTTAGATTAGATAGATTACTTTGTTATCAAATATATTAACAATCTTACTATGACATTATATTTATAATATATCATATTTTTATCAAACATGCATTTCATTATGTTCGCATAAAACATGCATTTTTAGTTTTTATAATTAATTTAAATTAAAATTTACTAATTTAAAAAATATAAATTGATTTTTTATTATATTAAACGACATATATATTTTAAATATTTAATTTAATCTATAATAAGTTAAAAGCATGAAAACCTTTAGAAATATTGTTTGAACTTTTTATCCATCATTAAAGATCTCTTCTTTAGATAAAATTGTCTTTTCACCATTTTTTTTTACATTAAAATTTAATTATATTTATAATATTGACTTTTAGAATATATGAAAAGAAATGATAAAATTAATAAGGACTTCTAGCCATAAAAATACTCTCAAATCTTACTTATTTGATAGACTTTACTTCTTCCTTATTTGAATGAAGAAAATAACCTACAACCGCTTAAGAAAATTGTAATTTACCATTGATATAATTAGTTATAGAATCTTTCTATATATATGGTCTTTATAAATAAATAATTTATCAAAATTAGTTAATTATTTATCTCTTATAAGTTCATATTAAATTTAATTTTTCTCTGTAATATTTGTTATCAAACAAGGTATAATCACGCGCAAAACAAGACTAGTATTATTTGTAAATAACCTTACTTGTCTAATATAAATTTTTAATTTTATATAATGCACTTTTGTTTTTAAAATTTAATATAACTGTGTAATTATACTCATGCAACCAAACAACACACTTATAATTGCACATTAATTACATTGTAGCAGACAAACACGAGAAAGTAATTATTAGGTTGTACAATTATTAGAATGATAATTACTGTCCTAGTAAAATAAAGTTCTAATTACTAGGTGACTTTCCAAATATACCCTTAATCAGAATAGTAGGAGTACTTCAAATATTTCATCTGAAACAAACTTAATCAGTAGACAATGCAATTCAAACGTAAACAACTGATAGATATATTTCACTAACTAGTAATTAATATTACAAAGGAATTTAAAAACAAATTGAAGAACACATATAGAAGAAAGGGAAGAGAGGCATAACTTAGAGAAAAGGAATGAAAAACTATATGTTTTTCTCAAAGATCTACATAAAAATCATTCTTTCTCATTCATCATTCTTTTAACTAGTTGTTGATTGGGTCTGGATCCCATATCAATCTTTGTGGATGCTTCTGATTATGTTTCTTTTTCTCAACTCAATAATTAATTATGTGACATCCATGTATATATCAACATTAGACCGAGGCTGATTCATAACATCATCCAACACATAGGGGAATAGGTTTTACTAAAAACTTCCCTTTACCAAGTAAAGACCTGAACTTAGCTAATTAGTTAGAAGTTGAACTTCAATTTATTGTGTCCTTCACGATTATTCAAATCACGATTCACATGACTTGACTTTATAATTTGGTTTGATATAAGTCATATCAAAGATTTCAACGATGTTTGATAATTAAACATGGAAACATTTGATGTGAGCTTTGTAACGCATGAGTTTCGTACCAATTTGTGGAAAATATTGTGCACAACCTTCTCAGGTTTCTGAAACTTGTGATAGAAAAACATAATCAGTAGAATTCTAATTCGTGAATTTTTAAACTCAATCAAAGATTCGACCTTATCCGTGTTCTCGCCCATTTCACAACAATGACACTAGGATTTGCATTAATAGTTATATCTGAATGACCAATTAGTTTGTGTCTTTGTCTTTTTGTATATGCTCACTATTTGTATGAAATTAAAACTCCGATGAAACGGAACCGTCTCAATAAGTTTAGGAATCTTAAAGCCAAATTTAGTTTAGAGGACTTATGTTTTTTAGATATCATATATAAGAATAATAATATACATAATATTGAATATAAGGCCTACACGTGAAGTTTCGAGAAGGTAGGATATGCATAGATCTTATGAAATGACAATATAAACAATGAAAATATATAATATAAAGTTAAAATAATAAAATCTAGCTCAAAAAATTTAAAAAGTTTATATAATGACATAGAAATAGTTACATTGAGTTTGATAAGTTTATATAATGATATTAAAATAGTACTAATTTGTTGCAATGCTTGAAATTTAAAGACCACCAAAAAATAAATTCGACCTTTTTTATAAACACATGACAATAGATCTTTCATAATGAAAATGTTTGATCGTTTGGAGGACTTTAGAATATTCAATATTAAGAGAATCAAAATGAAAAAGGAATAAAAAAGTAATTGTAAAAATAGTAATACGGGTTTATGATAATAGTTAAAGTATAAATAAGTCAACAAAATAGATAGCTATGTAAGAATTGATGCTACAATTAATGAAAAACTAGTCCATTTCTCATTTATTACAATGATCTCTACATTAAATAAAGTAAACAGTTGCTATTATGTTCTCTATCCAAAAATTATTATATATATAATTGATGATCCTAAAAAATTTAAGGCTCCAAGTGATTGTTTTACTAGTCTTATAATAGAGAGAACTGCGAGAAAAAATTACATCCTAAAAGAATTGGAGGGTTCTCGCTTCTTGAAGTTGGATAGAAATCAATAAATTTTTATATTGATTGTTGGACTATTCTAGATTTAATGACTGAAATTAATCGTAGTATGGTTGTGCTGTTACCTTGGCTAGATTGGTGAAGTCCTGTATCATTTTCCCCTTTCAAAAGCCTTCTAATATGTGGTAGAATTATGTATGTTTTCCTCTTCTCAACGTGCCTTTTAGATTCTTCTATATTCTAGGTGACACAATCATATAGCACCGTACCATTGAAGTTATTTTTTTTAATCGTATCTGATGGTCAGACGACGTATGACATATTTTCATGTCCTAGGACATTTTATTTTGTGGGTCTTCAATATTTAAATGCACCTATCAGCTCCATTGGTTTTGTTTGGTAGGAAAGAAAATATTTTTGAAAAATAATTTTTTATTTTTTCATATTTATTAACTTAAATATTTTTTAAATCAATTTACAACAACAACATTACCCCTAATGTCTCAAAGATTCCCGCCCATTGCAGGGTAAGGGGAGGTCGGATGTACGCAACCTGACCCCTATGTTTAAAAACATAGCACGACTGTTTTCGGATGACCCATGATGAGCGTTGAAAGTTGCATTGACTAAGTGCTACTTCACAATTGAAAGAAGCGCAGACAGTTTAAAGAGCCATTTTGCTTTATTGCATCATACCCCAAAGCCAAAAAATAGTGAATCTTTAGCTCCATCCGAGATTGATGAAAATTTTTAAATCAATTTATTTTTCTCAAATTTAAGAAAAATGATTACTTCCAAAAAATATCAAAAATATTTTTCAAAACTCTCTCAAGAACCTCACACCTCAATAGAGTAGGAATTACTTTTTAGAAAAATAGTTTTTGATCGAAAACCAACCTATATATCAATGAGGTCTCAAGTTATTAGGTTTTGGATCGGGTATATGTCACAACTTAAACTAGGCCCTAGGTGTGACATAGCGATCGGAACTTTAAAGGACCCCAACCAAGCTATCTTAGCATATCAATAAGCATTCATAAGGCTATTAAAGTACCAACACAAACTATAAGGGTATAGGGAACGAGCCTTATTTCAACATCACAAGAGGAAGGATGCAAGCTTTATCCCAAATGAAAAAATAACGTAGACTCTTCACATACATACTCTAGCATAGGAAGAAACTAAAGACATGTCCCTAGCTCACCCTCAAGAAGATAATGAAAAAAAAAGACTAGTCTCAAATTTTCATCATGATCAATAAAGCAAGAGATGACATAAGATGGCCCTGCCCTCGAATCACGAGGACTCACAAATCCTTCTTCAAGTAGTCCTCAAAGCTAGCCACAAGATGGAAGAATGCTACGTCCTATATTATAAAACAATGTAGGCATAATGTATACATTGGTAATTGAACATACTATGTATATGGACAATGCATGATTTACATACATATATATAATCATGAAGTGAATAGTACATGAGTCATGAGATGCAAAATCATGATAGCATATGTAGGAAATAAGCATGAGATAGAGCACAATTCGAAATAATCATATGGTCAAAACATTAAATTACAATAAATCTTAAAGTAATATAATTATTTTTTGGAAGATCACCCTTAACCGACAATAAGATCGTGCGAGCTATAATATTAAATTCGATGTAACTAACATCAAGAAGAGAGAGACTACTTTGCCAAGGTAGATTTTGTGATAGTACATTCATTCAACATGATGAACTATATATGAATTCACTAGCTAAGTTTAGAAGGCAGTCTATGGTGGCACATAGTTTTAGATAAGAGATTGCTATTATGATTCCCTTGGAAAGATAACCATAATGTCTTCCAGATCAAACTCCACCTCAATTCTTCTCAGTGCTAAGTGTAATCCTTCTGAATAGTAAATCATAGTTTAATAGTCAATCATACATTAATTATAGTTTTGAGTCATAAAAATCATCTTTCACTTACAATAGTTCATTACAACCTTAATGATCCATCAATGTGAGAGTTGACATTATCGCATCTAGAGTATATGATTAAGTGAGAAAATCTTTCATCAACATTCTATCATTCATTTAGGACTTTCATAAATCATACATAAGTATTTTCATGAAACTTCGGTGAAGCCCATTGTTATTCATGATCATAATTCAACGTAGACTAGAGTTAATTATGTGGGTCCAATCTCAAGTAAACTCAAAAAATATTTAATTGGATGAAATCATGCATAATTGAAATAGAAATCATCAATTGAGTTCATAATTGTAGGAACTCACATTAGATGTTCATGAACCCTAGAAAGCCTTGTAGAGAAAGTACTTATAAACCATCAAAATCATGAAATTAGAAATAATTCATACTTTATAGAATCAATAAATATTAATTGAAATCTAATTCAAAGAGAATTAGCAAGGCCCATAATAAGATCATGAACCCCCTAATAGCATTATACAAATTCACGTGAATGATAATCAGTTATATGCAAATAACATCAATTCATATTGAAATAGGTCAATACTCATAACATAATTCATCTTTTAAGAAACCAAGTAGAAATTTGGAGGACCCATAAAAATTCATACTTGAAATTGAATGAAAAACCGAAGTATCCTTTAGGCTCCATGGATAAAAGGGACTCATGGATGAATACCCACATACCTTTGATAAGAAGTTAGAAAAAACTTGAAGAAATCCTTGAATTTTTTATGAGAATTTTGAGATCGCTTGATTGTCTTCAATAGAGGTTTGACAGTTTTTGTAGAAAGAGAATTTGATTTTTGTAATTGGTGATTTGTGAAAAAATGAGGAAAAATTGAGATTTTGGGTGGTTAATAAATTAGGATTTTAATCCTAAAAACAACCATGTTCATTAATTGATGTGTAGAGAAATATTCTAAGTGTCCCCACTTAAAAACTCAAATCAAAAAAAAGGATAGACCAAGTTCGCAATGCAGATATGGTGTACTATAGCACATTTTTGAGCGAAGTGAGATTTTGGCCAGATTTTGATCAAGGGAGATTTTGAACTACCCTAGAACATGTCTATGATGTGAATTCTTCTATATAAGAAAATTTTAAAACTTTTGTTTTGTGAAATACTTGTCCTAAAAATTCATTGAGACCATTTTGTAATGTTTTACCTGATTATATCATATTTCAATATTCAAATGCCCGAAATATTATAATATATTTTTTGTGAAAATATTTATCCTCGAATGAAATATGACTAGTTTGAGTAAAGTGTATAACCAACCCATCATGAATACGATGATATAATTCAAAACATTATTTAAATTTTTTTCATGGCTATGCATGCATGTGATATGACATAGAAAAGTCTAAATATAGGAGTTTGGAGAGTTTAAGCATAATCTGGAAACAACCTCTTTATGTTTTTAAACATAGGGGTTAGGCTGCGTACATCCGACCCCCCCTTACCCCGCAATGAGCGGGAGCCTTTTGAGGCAATGGGGTATGTTGTTGTTGTTGTTGGAGAGTTTAAGCATGAATGACTAAATACCTTAAAGATGGATCGGAAGGAAAGAGGTAAGGATATCATTTCATCATTTCTGCTTCCGCTTTTCATATAGCGCTTTCAACTTTTTGATTCCTACATAAAACTTTGATGGATGTAATTTCTTTGTTTCTAAAACTCTTAACTTGTTGGTCCAAAATTTCAATTAGAACCTCCTCACAAGTCAAGTTTTCTTTAACACTTACATTATCCAAAGGTACAATGGCACTAGGATCACAAACATATTTTCTTATAATTGATACATGGAATACTGGATAAATCGTGGCTAACTCTAATGGTAAATAAAGCTCATAGGATACCTTACCAATATACCTTAGGATTAGGGGTGACAATTAGACGGGTTGGCTCATATTTGAGTGGGTTATAATGGGTCAAAGCAAAAAATTAGTCAGGATCCAACTCAACTCAAATTTGCTTGGGTCAAAATAGGTTGAGTAATAGGTTATAGAGCGGGTCAAGACTGTAACATCCCACCTCTTACAATACTAGTACTATGCAAATGAAACATGATATGGCTTTTCAAATTATCGCCTATTTTTATAAGTGCTTGAATTTCATGTTATAGGGCGATATGTGCATCTAATGCTTAAGAGGGTCGAGTGTATACATATTTTTTTTGTCAAATTGAGGAGATCACGACCCTAAACAAAGTGAGAGAATTGAGGTGCTTGCAGGACTTAGGAAACTAGTAGGTGAGTCACCTACTTGCTTAGCTTAAATTTGCTAGCTAAATGGAGACGAGACCCGACATCGAATTTGTCCAAGTCTGATTATGAATAAAGTATGTGTTAAGGGTGTAACTTTATCTCATGTTTTAGCATCAGAAATGGACTATATTTTAGCCCAAGAAGGATATTAAAAGAGCCCAAAGATATCACAATTTCTTTGATAATTTAGGCCTAAACTAATTAAGAAAAAGGGAAAAAATGGGCAGCCAAGACCCATTAGTTTGCAACCAAATAAGACTCAAGTGAAAGGGGCAAAATGGTACCTTACTAACTTGATAAAATAAGACTTAAAAGGTAAAAGAAAGTTGGCCAAAGTAATCCTTTAAAAGGGGTTACAAGCAACAAATTTAATTCATTCTTAGACTTGGAAAATTTCTGCTTTCACAAAGATTCTTTGTTCTTCTTTCTTGACTTTGTAAAGCAGCCAAAAGAAGTTTTTAGGGTGCTTAAGAAAGACTTCAACCTTAAAGGTAAGGTTAACTGATTAGAGTTGTGTATTTAGTAAGGTTTCTTCATGAAAAACATTGGTTAGGTATATGCTGAAAATTTTGGACAACATGTGTTCCAACATCATTATACATTTTTTCTTGTTTATTTGGAAGCTTTTCTCTTTTTGGTTGGGTTGATTATGAAGGGAAGCTACTATTCTTAATGAGTATTGGTTCTTTAACGATGTACAAGGGCTGCTGCACCATTTTTACAGTCCGCGAAAGTGAGTTCTTGTGTGATATCGTAATTATGCTCGTAATAGAAACTTGTGGGCTGATTGATTGAGGACTATGGTCTCACATCCTCCACCTATTTTGAGGACTGTTTTTGAACTATTTTAGTACTAGTTTTATGTGTATATATAGTGGGTACTATTTGGTTAAATTTGGAACAGGTTTAGAATTGTCGACATCAAAATATGGCGAAGAGACGTAACGTTATGCCACCTATTTGTAGGTTGTGTAGAATTGTTATGTGTTATGCTTTGTGAGATGTTGTAAGACTGTTACAGCACTAAAACAGGATACACATGATATGTATATGAGCATGTATATTAAGAAAATACGATTAGGGGCAGGAAGGTTGAAAGAATACGCTCGGGTTTATGATTATACGCTTGCTGCCCCGTATGTTTTTTTTTTATGTGATTGGGTTGCCAAGATGTATCTATTGGCTGCTAATGCTAGTTTTATCACCTACTATATTTTAGATAAATATTTGGAGGAAAGGAAAGTTATCTCGAGGTAATATTAAGGTCGTACAGTGAGGTATGTAAGGCTATTCGATTTTGTATTACTTGGCATGAAATCTAGATCCCTACTTGGCACATAAAGGCACTTACTAACTCCGAGACAACTATTAACCGTGTCTCAACTCTTTCACACATTTATATGCTCCCATATATAATCACCTGCACATCTGCATGCATACTTAGATATCAATATGCACGAGTCCGTTCTACTAAATAAAGTTCATGTGTTGTTCTACCTCCTGTGCATTTCATTATTTGTGTAACCTACTCCTTCCATTGTGGTGTTGTCTTTTGTGACTATTTACATGTCATATGTTGTATCTACAGTCCTATAGCTCCAATATTGTGACCACCAAAAGAATCATCTCAAAGGTAATTGAAAGATAAAGTAAAGTATATTGCTTGGTGATGGGTGGTAACCCAAGGGGTGGAAGAATCGCCTAGCCAGGGTCGATCCTATCACGGGGGGTAGCCCAAGGGGTTAAAGAAAAAGCCTAGCCAGGGCCAATCCCGATATAGATTTACTACTGATCAGCTGGTCATTTGTATTACATGTTGTGCACAGATTATACAGTAAAGGTAAAGTAATAAGAACATAAAGTACATGATCCCACAATATAACTAGAGGTGGTCTCTTATACTATACCAGTGCGTAGTTTCATTTGAGTTGTTACTTCATATTCAGTATTTCCTGCCTTACATATTCAATACATTATCTCGTACTGGCGTCTCTTACGGGGGACCTGCATTTTATGCTGTAGGTACAGGTTCTAGTAGATCTCCCCAGTAGGAGTGCAGGACATCCAGCTGCTGTTACCAAGTTCCAGCTTTCTTTGGAGCTTTGTATATAGAGCTTATATTTTTGTATTATATAGTCAGTCAAGGCGAAGCCAGTCCAGACCTTTATCAGATACTTTTCCTTATCTAGTGGATTTGTAGACTATGTAAATTAAAGTATGATCATGTCTCGTACTTTAGACACTGTGGCCCCAACGGCCTAGCCATATGCATTTTCTTTTGGCTTGTTATTACTATTTACTTTCTTAAAGGCATATTCAATGCAGAAATCCCTTATAATATGTATAGAAAGTGCATAGATATAGGTTGGTTCTCCCGAGCCTTATCGGCAATGGGTGCTAGTCTGCCTTAATGGGACTTTGGGTGTGACAAAGACTCAACCTTATCTAACTTTTTCTAAATTTCACTTACTTTATTTGTTCTTTTTCAATATTTTAGTACTTAATTAAATTATATTTTTCTTTATTTTTCTATATAAAACATATCAAGTTAAAAATAAATTTAAAAATATTTTGACAAGATCTCTCTCGAGTCAGTTCGGATTGACTATCATTGAAATGGGTTGGGTTGAGATGGGTTGAACAAATAAATAGGCTGGTTATTAACCCGCTCAAACTTCAACGGGTTGGATGGTTAGGCACGTTGGATTTAATTTGCCACCCCTACTTATGATTCTATATGAGCCTACATATCGGGGACTAAGCTTTTCCTTCTTGCCAAAACACATACCCTTTCATTGGAGAAATCTTCAAGTAACCAAATCTTCAACATCAAATTCGAGTTCTCTCCTTCTTACATCTGGGCCACCTTTAACCTTTCCTTCACTAGTCATACTTTATCTATAGCATAAAAAACTAATTCAGAACCTATTAAGGCTACTTCACATACTTGAAACCATCCCACGGATATTTGCATCTTCTTCCATACAAGACTTCAAAAGGAGCCATTTCAATGTTTTGGTGATAACTATTATTATATGAAAATTTAATTAATGGTACACGATCATCTTAATTTCTCTTAAAATCAAGTGCAAATACTCTTAACATATATTCCAAGGATTAAATTATTCTCACAGCTTACCCATCAGTTTAAGGATGAAAAAGCGGTGCATAGCTTTTAATAGCAAGACCCCTTCGAAAGTATCTCTAAAAGTAAAAAAAGTAAATTGAGTACCACAATTCAAATAGGCAAAGGCATACCACATACTCCCACTTTCAAGTAGGAATGTTAATGTCTTGGGATAGAACACTCGGTCTTTGATATTCAACCTTCACTTATTGACAATTTTGACATTCCGTCACAAATCTTTCAATGTTCTTGTTCATACCGCTCGACCAATACACTTTCCTTAAACCCCTATACATCTTGATGGACCCTGGATGAATAGAATATCCAGAGTTATAAGCTTCACTCAATACCATCTCCCTAAGGCCATCAGTATTTGAAATATATAATCAGCCTTGATCACGAAGTACTCCATTTCCTCTTGTGAGAGTACCTCAATCTTCTTATCAACCACCAAAGTGTTCAACTCAACTAAGGATGGATTAATATCTTGCTTTTTTTTTTCACATCCGTTGTGAATGGAGATTCTGACCCATTATGAACAAGAATATCACCTTATTAGACTCATCCAACCTCACTTCCGAATAGGCCAATCAATACACTTCTTTAACCAACTCCTTCCTTTTACACTCAACATGAGCTACACTATTCATGGACAATCAACTAAGAGCATCACCAATAAAATTATCTTTTTTTGCACGGCACAACATAATGATGTCGTAATCCTTTAGTAGTTCAAGCCACTCCTTTGCCTAAGGTTCAAGTCCCTTTGGCTAAATATGTATTGCAAGCTTTTATGGTTTGTGAATATATCAACATCCACCCAATAATGATAGTGATGCCAAATTTTTAATGCAAATACAACTACCCACCAACTCAAGATCATGGATCGGATGTAGTCATTCATGCACTTTGACTTGTATAGAAGCATATGTGACGACCTGACCATGCTATATCAAACACATCCCAATCCATCCTATGAGACATCACAATATACAACAAACCCATCCTTACCTTCTAATAATGTCAATATAGGAGCCTACGTAAGATGATCATTCAATGTTTGGAATCTTTTCTCACACTCATTCAACCATTAAAATTTTACTCTATTTTGGGTCAACTTAGTCAAAGGTGATGCAATGTATGAAAATCCTTATACAAACCTTCTATAATATCTGATCTATGGTAATTGTCATTAGTATTATGTGCATTGTAATTTTTAAGCATAAATATTTGAAGAAAAATATATTTTAATGATGTCCATTATTTATTGTCATCACATCAAAAGAAAATGCTAGTGATGATCTTTTTTATATTAAAACTTTTTCTAATTTGTTGGTTAAATTTATCTACAAATACATTCTTTCTTCATCATATAAAAAAATAGTAAACCATTTCTTTCTTTCTTTTAATAATTGATTGATATCTAAACATAAAAAATTAATATAGATATAAAATAACACCTTATCATACCACGGGACGGTACTCTTGGCGTGACCGATACTTGAAGAACTATTGTTGATTCCCCAAGAGAACTACCAATCCTCATTGTCATATCAATTCAACAGTGGAAGAAATACTCAATGAAACAAACTTCATAGGAATGAATATAGCTCTACTAAAACATTATTTACAATGAATAAGTTTGAAAATACAAAATACCCAACAAATCCTCTACTCAATGTCTATAAAGCCTCTAATCAATAATTTGGATTGTACTATGACAGGCATGGATACCTCAAATCAAAGGAATAAAGTACTAAGTCAGAACAAAAAATAAAATGGCTCATCCGGAAAGCACGAAGAGCTCACTAACTCTAGAATGCACTAATCTAGACCTTAACGATGCACGGGCTAAAGTCCTCTATCACCTGTATCTGCATCATGAAACGATACAGGTGCAAATGGACGTCAGTATATGGAATGTACATGTATATAAATAGATCAAGAAAAAAGAATCTCAAGCCACTCACCTCGGCTCAAACATCTCATGCTCAACTCAATAGATATGCAAGTTTAAAGTAAGTCATGCTTTTATAATAGTCTCAGTAGAAATTAACTCAGTTTTACAAATATCATGCTCAATCAGTATTTTCTTGTGATCTTATCTTAACTGACATCCAATCCCACCACCATTAGTTTCGTGATGTATAACAAAGCCGGCGACATTGCCACGCCCGTCCGAAACTTGTTACGGTAAAGGACGATCAACTCTCTCATGGATCCATACTAAATATCCATCACCTGGTACAAGAGTTATCATAACATGTTATATGATTATCCTACGCTAGCAACAAAGTTTTGTCGGTTAGAGTAAATATTTAGTTGCTCCCATCTCGGTGCTCGATACTCCTCCGAAGACTAAAACATGCTCAACTCATCAATCAACTCAATCCCAAATGCTCAGTCAATCAACTTAAATCTCAACCTCATTAGGTTATATCATCTCAACTCATCTCAGTTTCTCATCAACTCAGCCAATCAATAAAGGCAATCGGACTCAACTCAACCTTAGAAGGTCATTCAGACTCACTCAATTAGACTCATCATATAATACAAGCAAGATATGTAATAGTACAGACGATTAAATCCAACATACTTCTCATGCTTGACCATGCTCAAGTGACTCAACTCATACAGTCAAAATCAACTCAAACCTCAACTCAATCGATGCATAGGTTGCCATTCAATTTAGGGTTCATGACACCAAGTATAAAGCATTTATGTTAATCTCATATCAATAGTCATGTGGTATGATAATTACCTCATGTATTATCATAAGAACTTATAAAAAATTTTGGAAGTCGATAATTAGATGATAGGGATTTCAAAACTCAACTCTTGTTCTAACGTTCGACTCAAATAGGTGAAAGGGCATGTGACTGAACGTAATTTCATACTTTTGTAAGACTTACATACCTCGAAGGAGAAGAAATAATCAATCTCCAATTGATCTTTGTGTTTGAACTAGAAACCCTTGCTCGTCTCCCTCCTTTTGGTCTCTTAAGAAATCCTTAAGCATGAAGAATGGTGAAAATACACTTAGGGTTCTATTTTAGGTCTTTAATTAAGTATAAAACGTCTAAGGATTTGATTAAAAAGGGGTAGAAATGGACAGAAATAACCTTCTTAAAAATTGCTGATAGGTTCTTCGAGACCCCGATTATGGGACGTAAAACATTCTATGGGTCGTAGATGACCTCTCGTAGATGAGGGGTACAACAATTTAAGTTACTGGGATTTGTCCAAAAGTTCATGAAAACCCTCCTACGAGCTGTAAATATTTCATGGGCCATCTGATAACCCGTACCTCAAAATACTGAAAAGTTGATTCTTGGATCACCATTTCACAAAACCAATCTATGGGCCGTGGAATATTTTATGGGCTTTGGATTGTTTTATGGGTCGTAGGTTGTCTCGTATATGGGCCTCAAACTTGGAAAATTTTCCCAAGTTATCTAGGGATTTATGAGGCCTCTTCTACGAGCAATGGATCTCTCTACGGGCCGTAGATGGCCCTCGTGGATTCTCTTTCAGCAACTTTTCTTAGTCATTTTCCTCAATTTTCTCTGTGCATCTACCCAGAGTAGGTGAAAAGAAATAGCATTGTTATGTTATCTCTCCCTTGGGATCACTCATCCTCAATCGAAGAGAAACCTAGGAAATATATCAAGGCATGAATCTCCCTATGAACTTTAACAATCAACTAGCCATTATCTCACTCATGCAATCAATTAGTCAAGAAATTCAGCAAGTAAAAACAATTAAGCAGTCAACACATTAAATTAATCCTCACTCGAACTCTAGAGCTCTATCATCTATCAGGCTTATGATGGAAGAAAAACTCAAGGAATAGAGATTCAAGAATTTGGAAGGAAATCATTATCGTTAACTATCTCATCATCAGCTGGCAGGAATAAATAAGAGTGCTTGGCCTTCATATCCTCTTCCGCTTCCCAAGTAGCTTCTTCTATGAATTTGTTTCTCCACAACACCTTGACAGATACAATCTCTTTAGTTCTTAACTTACGATCAAGGATTTGGACAAGGATCTCCTCATAACTCAAACTATCCTTTACTCGAATACTCTCGACAGGCACAACCAACTGCGGATCTCCCAAACACTTCTTGAGCACAGAAATGTGGATGACTGGATGGATGGCCGCTAACTCTGATGGTAGTTCTAACTCATAAGCCATAGTGCCCACTCTCTTCATAATCTGGAAAGAACCAATGTACCTCAGACTTAACTTTTCTTTCTTCTCGAATCGCATCACACCTTTCATAGGCGACACCTTCAAATACACCCAATCATTGACCTCAAACTCTAAGTCTCTTCTTCTAACATCGGTGTAGGATTTTAATCGACTCTGTGCAGTTTTCAACCTTTCCCAGATAATCTTCGCCTTCTCCATAGCTTGGTAACTAAGTCTAGTCGGATCAATTTTGCTTCACCTACCTCAAACCATTCAATCAGTAATCTACACGTTCTTTCATAGAGTGCCTCATATGGAGCCATTTGAATACTCGAATGGAAGCTGTTGTTGTAGGCAAACTCAATCAAGGGCAAGGGTCATCCCAATTGCCTTTAAAGTCAATGACAAATGCTTTCAACATATCCTCCAAGGTCTGAATTATACGCTTTTCCTGGCCATCTATCTGTGGTTGAAAAGTAGTGCTAAGGTGCACCTTCGTACCCCACCCTTCTGGAACGATCTCCAAAACTGGGCAGTGAATTGGGCTCCTCTGTTTGAAATAATAGACAAGAGGACTCCATGAAATCTAATAACCTCTGTTATGTATAATAGAGCATAATCCTCTGCAGCGTCAGTCGTCATTACTGCTAAAAAGTGAATAGATTTGGTCATTTTGTCAACTATCACCCAAATCGAATCATGTTGTTTGCGAGATCTCGATAAAACTGTGATGAAGTCCATATTAATCATCTCCTATTTCTACTCTGGAATCTCAAAATTCTGAGCTACTCCACATGTCCTTTGATGCTCAACTTTACCTTGTTGATAATTTGGGCACTTGGAAACGAACATGCTTGCTCATAATTTGGGCACTTGGAAACGAGTTCAACAATGTCTTTCTTCATTCCGCTCCACCAATAGACTTCTCTCAAGTCATGGTACATCTTGGTTGATCCTGGATGGATGAAATGTCTGGAATTATGGGCCTCTTCCATGATCCTCCCTCAAACATCATCAACATCTGGAACACGCAATCTGCCTTGATACCTCAATACTCCATCTCCCTTTTTGGACAAAACCATCACTTTCTGCTTATGAATATCTGCCTTCAACTATAATAAAATAGGATCTTGATCTTGTTTCTCCTTTACCTCCACTACTAGTGTGATGCAGACCCGTTATGCACAAGAACCCCTCCTTTGCCCGATTCATCCTATTGAACTCCCACTCGTGCCAGTCTGTGAACCTCTTCAGCTAACACTCTTTTCTTCTCCTCCACATGGGCGGTGCTTCCCATGCACAACCTTCTAAGAGCATCAACAACTATATTAGCTTTACTTAGATGGTAGAGAATGCTCATGTCATAGTCTTTGAGTAGCTCAAACTATCTCCTTTGCCTCAAATTAAGCTCCTTCTGGGTGAAAACATATTTCAGGCTCGTGTGGTCTTGAATACATCAACATATGCTCCATACAAATAGTAGCGCTATAGTTTTAGTGCAAACATCACTACTGCCAACTCCAAGTCATGAGTGGGATAATTCTTCTCATGCACTTTAAGCTGTCTAGAAGCATAGACATCAACTTTCCCTCTTTGCATCAACACACATCCCAATCCCACTCTCAAAGCGTCACAGTAGATGGAAAATCCATTCGTTCCTTCAGGCAAGGTCAATAATAGTGTAGTAGTCAACCTCATTTTCAAATCGTGGAAACTTCTCTAACACTTATCGGACCATTAAAAGTTAGCCTTATTCTGAGTTAGTCTAGTCAGCGGTGTGGATATGGAAGAAAATCCTTCAAAAAATCTGCGGTAGAAGCCAGCCAATCCCAAAAAACTTCTTATGTCTGCTAGAGAGCTGGGTCTAGGTAAGTTCTTAACTGCCTCATCTTTTGAATATCCACTCATATACCCTTTCCCAAAACTATATGGCCTAAGAATGCCACAGATTTGAGCCAAAACTCACACTTGAAAAACTTTGCATGTAACTCATTATCCCTGAGCGTCTGCAAAGTGGTTCTAAGATAATTAGAATGCTCCTCTTCATCTATTGAACATACCAGAATATCATCAATAAACATGATCACGAACATGCCAAGGTACTGTCTGAATACTCTATTCATCAAGTCCAAGAAGGTTGTAGGTGCATTAGTCAACCCAAAGGACATTGCAAAGAACTCGAAGTGACTATATCGAGTTCGAAAACCATCTTCGAAATGTCATATTCTCTCACTTTCAACTGGTGATAGCCTGATCGGAGGTCTATCTTGGAGAAAATAATGGCACCCTGAAATTGATCAAACAAGTCGTCAATCCTTGGAATGGGATACTTATTCTTGACTGTCGCCTTAATCAATTGGTGGTACTCAATACACATTCTAAGGTAACCATCCTTTTTCGCAAGACTGGAGCACCCCATGAGAGACATTCAGCCTTATGAATCCCTTCTTTAGCAAATCTGTCAACTGCTTCTTCAACTTTTTCAACTCTGCATGGGCCATTCTATATGGTGGAATAGAGATAGGTTGGGTGTCAGGAAGAACATCAATTTCGAAGTCAATATCCCTATCCAGAGGGACTCCGGGAAAATCTTTAGGAAATACATCAAGAAACTCACTAACAATCAAGATAGACTCGAGGGTAGAAGGTTCAACATCATCAGATTTGACTTGCACGAGGTGGTAGATACACCCCATAGAAATCAATCTTTGGGCCTTGAGGTAAGAAATAAACCTACCCTTCAACGCAACAGAATCTCCCTTCCACTCAATAACATGTTCATTCGAAAATTGGGATTTGACAATTCAATTTCTACAATCAACAAGGCATAACAGGCATGAAGCTAATCCATGCCAAGGATCACATTGAAATCAACCATCTCTAACTCAATCAAATCAGCAAGAGTATCCCTATGATAAATGGACACCACATAATCTCTATAGATTCTCTCAGCTCACATGGACTCACCAATAGGAGTAGAAATAGAAAATGGCTCAAGCAAGTACTTAGGAAGGATCTCAAATCTGCCCACTACATATGGTGCCACGAATGAACAAGTTGCACCTGAATCAAGTAAAGCATAGCAATGAAAGGTAAATACTTGAAGCATATCCATCACAACATCTGGTGCAACCTTTTGGTCCTATTGGTTCCCTATCGTATATATATGGTTTGTCCCACCACCTGTCCCTGGTGCACCGCCTCTCTAGTTACCTTTTACTGGTGGTGTTGTCGTAGAGTACTAGGCCTTATTTACCCATATTAGACATCCCTTTGAAAATGGAATGGCTAGCCACGCTTGTAGCATGCGTTCCCTCCATCTTTACACACTTCCAGATGCATCCTGGCACATTTCCCACAAGGTGGCTTCCCTTTCGAGACAAGGGTCAAACTTGCCTGAGACTGTGAACCTTATGCTCTAAAATTTGGCCTTTGATCATACCTATGGCTCAAGGCTGGTGCACTGGTAGATGAAGGTGCTGGCTCGGACTAAAACTTGTTACTATTTTAATTTCCTCTCTTTCCAACCTCATAGCTAGAGGTTTTGGCCCTCTTATTTCTTATCTCCTCCCTATCTTGTTGCCTTTCCTCATTAGTGTGCTACACACAGACCATCAATCTGCCTATGTCCATGTTATTCACAAGCATAACTTCCCTCCCATCTTTCTTCGACCACTTGTTCAACCCATTAATGTACAGACCCATCTAGCTTGTCATGTCTCCAACTATCTTAGGAGCATAGTGAGATAGTTTTATAAACTCAACTCCATATTCCTTCACTGTCATAGACCCCTGTTTAAAATTCAAGAACTTTCTCACCTTTTCCTCTTTCGGCTCTCTTAGAAAGAAGCGCCCTAAGAAAGCTTCCTCAAACATTACCCAAGTCAGAACTGGGGTACCCTCTCCTTAATTATTCTTCCAATGGTCATACCATAGTATTAAAACACCCTTGATCTGGTAGGCAGCCAACTCAACCCTAGCAACTTCGGCCATATGCATCATCTGGAACACTTTATATAGCTCATTGATGTAGTTTTCAGGATCCTCAATAGGTGTAGACCCCGTCAACTCGGGTGGGTTCATCCTCAAGAACTCTTGAACTTTAGATGTGGCCTTATCATCCTGTCTATCCACTCCTTATTTAGCAGCAGGTGCTGTCACAGCCTACGCCAAGGTCTAAATGGCTTGGAGGATCTCAGCAGTCAAGATGTCAGCCAATAGTGGCTACTCTGGGACGGCCTAGCTATGGGTTCATCATGATTTTGGGGCTCAGGTTGGTTAACATTTTTCCTAGATGGATGCCCTCTTCCTCTAACTGCTCTTCTTAGAGGCAAGATCTAAATGGCTTGACGGAGCTCAGCATTCGAGATGTTAGTGGGTGGTGGCTGCACAGAGACGGCCTGGCCTATGGGTTAATCATGATTCTGGGGCTCAGGTTGGTTAACATTCTGCCTAGCTTGATGCCCTCTTCCTCTAACTACTCTTCTTGGAGGCATGGTAGCAATTTTGCAAATGCATAACGCATAGATTAGAAGAGAGCTTTCATAGAGTTTAACTCTATAGCACGAGTCAGAATATGAAAGAAGTATAACCCTTCTTAATGTCCAATAACCTCCTGCTTATAAAATGCAGTGCACAACACACTTATAAAGAGGACTCTATGAGAAACAACTTCATAGGCTCCCTAGGACTCTTGAACTCTGTGCTCTGATACCAAGTTTGTCATGCCCCCAGAGGTTACCTTGGCATGGCCGCCACTTGAAGAACCATTGTTGATTTCCTGAGAGAACCACCTGGCCTCATTGTCATATCAACTCAATAGCGGAAGAAACACTCAATGAAATAAACTTAATATGAATGAATATAACTCTAATATAAGATAGTTGCCAATGAATAAGTTTGGAAATACAAAATACTCAATAAATCCTCCACTCAATATCTATGAAACCTCTAAGCGAAAACATGGATGGTACCATGATAGGCCATGGATACCTCAAATCAAAGGAAGAATGTACTAACTCAAAACACAAAATGTATTGATCTAGACCTAAACGATGCATGGGCTGAAGTCCTCGATCACCTGTATCTGCATCATGAAACGATGTAGGTCCAAATGGACGTTAATACATGGAATATACTGATAAGTAAAATAACTCTAGAAAATAAATCTTAACTCACTCACCTCGACTCAAACCTCTTATACTCAACTCAATAGATATGCAAATTTAATGTAAATCATACTTTTAAAATAAACTCAGTAGAAATTAATTCAGTTTTAGAAATATCATGCTCAATCAGTATTTTCTTGGGAGCTTCTCTTTATCGATATCCAATCCCACCACCTTTAGTTTGGTGATGCACAATGAAGGAGACGTCATTGCCACACCCATCCTAAACTTACCATGATAAAATACAATAAACATTCTCATGGATCCATAGTAAATATCCATCATCTGGGGTAAGAGTCGTCAAAACATATCGTATGACTATCCTACGCTGGCAACGTAGTTCTGTGGGTTAGTGTAGATATTTATTCTCTCCCAGCTAAGTGCTTGATACTCCTTCCAAGACTAAAATATGCTCAACTCATCAATCAAATCAATCCTCAATGTTCAGTCAATCAACTCAAATCGCAACCTCATTAGGTTATGTCATTTCAACTCACCTTAGTTTCCCATCAATCAACCAATCGAACTATAATGCCACTCAAACGGTCATTCAAGCTCACTCAATTAGACTCATCATATAACAAAAGTAAGATATGTAATAGTATAGATGATTAATGTAACATGCTTCTCATGGTCGACTATGCTCAAGTTACTCAACTCATACATTCAAAATCAACTCAAAGCTCAACTCAATCGATGTATAGGTTTTATAAGGTTCATTAAATTTGGGGTTCATGACACCAAGTATAAAGCATTTATGTTAATCTCATTTCAATAGTCACGAAATATGATAATTACCTCATATATTATCATAAGAACTCATAATAAATTTTGGAACTCAATGATTAGATGCTAGGGATTTTAAAACTCAACTTTTGTCCTAACTTTCGACTCAAATAGGTGAAAGGGCGTTTGAATGAACGTAGTGCCACACTTTAGTAAGCCTTACATACCTGGAAGGAGAAGAAACAATCAATCTCCAATCGATCTTCATGTTTGAACTAGAAACCCTTGCTTTTCTCGCTCTTTTGGTGTTCTCAAGAAATCCCTAAGCATGAAGAATGGTGAAAATATGCTTAGGGTTCCATTTTAGGACTTTAATTAAGTCTAAAAAGTCCAAGGATTTGATTAAAAAGGGATAGAAATAGATAAAAATACCCTTCATAAAAGCTTTCAACAGGTTCTATAAGTGTCACGACCCAAGCCTAGGGCCTAGACGTGACACTGAGAATAGAAACCCAAAGGATTCCAACAAGCCTCTTAGCATATCAATCACACATCCTTGGCTACAGAAGCAAAGTAAATGACAACAAGTGATAAAATAAAATGGGAAGCAGGACTAAGGGAAGCCTTTGATAAGCATAAAACATTCAAGAGTCAAACTCATAGTATAAATACATCAAATATTACAACAACACCTCTAACATTGATTGGACCGAGGGACAAGACAATCTCCAGGCTCACCCTCATAATATCAAGTGTTCAATATCAAGAAGTCTCAATATAGAAAGTGTATTAAAGATAGTTTCCTCAAACTTGAGGACTCACCAAAGTTTGCTTCTATAGATCGTACTAGCCACATGGAGGATGATCAAGTGGTGCTCTGGTTCCTACATAGTAATATCATGTAGCCATAGAGTATGCGTTAGTATATTTAAATGTACTAAGTATGTAGGATGCAATGCAAACGACATAAGCCAATATAGTCAAAATGAATAGCACCAAGCAATAGATAAGTGAGATCTCAATATTCCATGCATGGTTAATGCTTGAAGTAAACATGCTTGAAAATCATTCAACTTGCATAGAACATAATACATGTGTGGGAAGAGACCCTAACCGACATAAATAAGACAAAGAGAGCTACAATTTAGAATCTCGATGATTACTCCTCATTGGTAAATAGGTGGTCTACTTGCCAAGATAAATCATACTTCGCCTTACGAGAGCCCATCCAATTTCGGAGAAGTAACCTCCCTTATGGGTACCCATCCCATTTTGGGGTGGATTTCATGATAAAGTGCACTAAATGGATCCACTAGTATAGCAAGGGTAATAATCATAATACGATGTTGGCACATAGTTTGAGGAAAGGGGTATGGAGCCTTGAAGATAATCAACACTGACATCCAATCCATTGGTGCTAAGTCTTATCCCATGGAATATTTGAAATAATCATACTTTAATCACTGGTAAGAAACATGACATGAGTAGCTCTTAAATATGATTGACCTCTAATGCTGAGACTAACTTGAAATATGAGAGTAGTTCATAATCATATATGAACCCTTTGTATAACATGAATAGCTCACAAGAGGTAAAAATCTTGAAAATAGGGCTAAACTTGATACTCGCATGATCATAGATAATTTCACGAATTAGATACATATTTGTAAGCCTTTAAATATCATGAAGTCAGTTGACATGTAAATCATGTAATAGATCATCAATGACTTGAGAATTCTTGACATTTTATCAAACACATATTGGGTTTATGAACTTGTTCAAAATCATGCAATTAAAGAGTGAAATAAGATGAGAAAACTTAATCCAAATCAACCCACGAACATATAGTAAAACCCTCATGTGTGGTACCTTGAAAGCCATCATCAAATGTCATAATAGATCATAGTTTCAAGCTCAAAACATGCATAGTCTCAATAGATAAAATCAATTCATGGTATAAGCTTGAAATAGACAGTAATGCATAATCAATCAATAATTCATAAAACACTAATATAATTTATACTCATAATACATAATAGAAGATTCCCATAGATAATACAACTTGAAAACATGCAGTTTTCATAAAAGTGGAGATTGGGCTCCATGGGTGAAAGGATCCAACGGATGAAACTCACATACCTCAAACTTGAGTTTTTTTGAGATGATCTTGAAGAGAACATGGAGCTTAAAGAGAATCATAGAGTTCCAAAGTTAGGCTTGAAATCCTTGAAATTTGGATCAGATATTTAGTTAAGTCTTGGAGAGGTTTTTGAGAGGGTCTTGAGTGATATAAAGTTGAAAAATTGTCAAGCATAGGTGTTTTCACGCATAAGTGGGCATGAGACTATGACCCCAATGCCCTTGGCTAAGATAGAAAAACCAAGGAAAATGATACAATGGTTTGGGCCCTTGGTGTGACACGGACCAGACGCGAACTTCATTCCAACACTAATCCATGCCCCTAGTGGGTCGCGGCCAGGGTGACGATAACCACTGAAAATAAAAAATTAGCAAAAATATTTTTCACAACATGGCCTCTAAAATCCGGGTTATACCCATTTCCCATTCGATTTTGTCCCTTGATCGAGAATATGAAGTCGAATTTTCGATATCACGCATCGATTTTGAGATATAATAAAATTACGATTATGGACATCTCCGAAACACATTTTTGGGGCATTTCAATATCCCCCTCAAGAACATTCATCCCTGAATGTCAAAGAAACGGGCATAAGAGAAGTAATCATGAAGATTTAAGCCCTATGTAAATGCAACAAATGCATTTAAATATCATTTTCAAAAATCTCAACATTAATTTCAAAAATTACCATAAACTTCTTACCATGAAGATGAATGTATGCAAAATGACATAAGGGCAGAAACTTAAGACTTGAATTCATATAGAGGACTAAACTAGTATCTTCAGCTTGAGTAGATTGCAAGAGATACAGGTATCCCTGAAACAACCCTAAAAAGTACTCAAAAATATGCCTTGGAAGTACCAAAAATCATAATTTTCATATATCTCAAAATCCGTATGTAATATTAAAAATTCGACTTCATAATCAGTTTAGGGGATCAAATTGAGTGGGAAATGGGTCTAACCATGATTTAGATCAAACGAATCGCAATTTCATTTTTCAAAAAATAGAATTCCAGAGAGGTTTTCGCGCCCCAAGCATGATGCACCAATGGTGCGCCTCAGTACCAATTTTGCCCAGTTATCAAGTTTGGTCCAAGGCCTTTGAGTCTTGGGCCTAAGTGTTCCCATGTGTGGAAATACCTATACTTAGCCTTATTTCACCCTTATATCATTCAAGACATTCTCAAATACTCACTCAAATACTTAGCCAATATTTCATCTTCTAAATTCAAGTCTTAAAACTCATCTGGATCAAGGTTCTCATTCAAGCTTCAAGTCTCCATCTCCAATCTTCTTCAAGGATTCTCCAAAGTCAATGTATGTGGGTTCGTTTCATGGGTTTCTTTCACCCATGATATTCAAGTTCTCTTTTATCTAAAATTGCATGATTTAAAGTTGATTTACTCATGGGTCTTATCTATTATGAATTTTGCTGCACACTATGTTGGGGTTTCAAGAAAATATGGTTGTTTTAGCTTGTTTTAACTTATGAATCTAAGATTTATTGTGAGATTTGGTGAAGCATTTTGCTGTATGTTGCTTGAGGGTATTACCAAGTATCTATTGATTGTTTTACAATAAATTTTCTTGCATTATTTCAATCTTTAAATGCATGGTTTTTTACACTAGCACTACACACACACCAAGCATTTGATAAAATTTCCGGGTTATGATTTCTTGAGGAATTGAAGGTCTAATGCGTGTCTTATGAGACGAATGACTATATGATGAATAAAGGAATGTATGTGTATGATATTATCTCTATATGTGGAAAAAATGACCAAGCCTCACTCGGGAGGTTGTAGGCCCGGCTAACCATGTTGAGAGGTTTGTACCTCGATTACCTTGCTCTGGAGGTGGCAGGCCCATGCACCTATATCAAAGGGTTTGTACCTTGATAAACCTTTTGGGAGGGAGGGTTTGTTCCCTATCAACCATGTTTGGGGGTTTGTACCTTATCAACCACATAAAGTGATTTGTACCTTTTGCCTTTCCAAAGAGGTAGTAGGCCTTAGATATTCACTAAAGTAGTCTCTCCTTACACACGTATTATGTTCAATATAAGCATGGTTTTACTTTAAGCATCATTCATACATGCCATATTGCTATATGTTTATTCATTGCCTATGTTATGCAATTTTTATTATGGTGCTCATCACTTGTTGCATTGCATCCTACATACTTAGTACATTTAAACATAATAATGCATACTCTATGCCTATATGATGTCACCATGTAGGAACCAGAGCCCCGCTTGAGCATCTTCATCCACGTGGCTAGTACGATTCCACTTAAGCTTGTTGGTGAGTCCTCCATTCCGGGGACGTTGCTTATTGTCTCATGTTATGATCTAAGACTTCCTTTCTTTATGTAAATGTTGACTATGAGGGTGACCCTGGTTTCTTTTCTTGGCCCCCGCTCTTATCTATGTAGTATAGGTGTTGTTGGATACATTATGTGTAATGCTTTGAGCTTAGACTCTCTCTTAACTCTTGATGTTTATGATATGGAAGTCGTCCCTTAGCTCTGTTATCCCTATTTTACTCTATTTTTGTTGTATACTATTGCTTCCGCAAATAAGGATGTGTAATGATATGTTAAGAGGCCTGCTTGGGGTCCCTTTGGGTTCCCCTTGTGCCATGTCACATCTAGGCCTTAGGCTTAGGTCATGACAAACTTGATATCAGAGCACTAGGTTGTTAGACCTTTGGAGTCCAACACACTGCATCGATTAGAGTCTTATTCATGGTTGTGCACCACAACTATGAGCAAGAGGCTATGAATCTTTTAGGAAATGTTTCCCTTCTTCTTACTCTATGTCATGCTATAGAAGTTGAGGTAAAGTTTTCCCCCTAATGATTGTCCTTTGTTATGCTAAATCATTCCTAACACAAGAGGGAGAAGAGAGCGCTTACCCGACGAGCAACCTGCTAATGGAGAGCTTCGGGATGCTCTCACTTTTCTTGCACAAGTTGTGGCTAACCAAGCGAACCAAGAGGCCCAAGACCCCTATGCTCCTACACCATCATCTCGGTTAGAGATTTTATGAGGATGAATTCCCTGAAATTCCATGGGTCAAAGGTGAATGAGGACCCTTAAGAGTTCATTGATGAGGTTTAAAAGATTTTGGGTATAATGGGTTTGAGGACGGAGGATAAGGCGGAGTTGGCGGCCTACCGACTCAAATGGGTGACACAAATATGGTACAATCAATAGAAAGAGGAGAAGGGGGTCGACAATGTGGCTCTTTGGGAGGAGTTCAAGGCGGCCTTCCTTAATTGGTTCTTACCTCTTGAGCTTATGGATGCCAAATTAGTGGAATTTATGAAGTTCAGACAAAGGTCTATGAGTGTGAGGGAGTATACCCTCAAGTTCAACCAACTTTCAAAATATGCTTCAGATTTCGTAGCTTACTCAAGGTCTAGGATGAACAAATTTATGATGGGTGTTTCCGACTTAGTAAATAAGGAGTGCCGGTCTGCCATGTTGATTAGTAACATATATTTTTCCCGTTTGATAACCTATGCCTAGCAAATGGAGGAGGAAAAGTTGAGGAAAAGAAGGGTTCATGATGCTAAAAGGTCCCGTTTTGAAGGGAAGTTCCATAGTCGAAAGGGTGACCAGTTCCATCAAGGACAACGGTCTTCTCATACGTTGCAAAAGTGGGTTTCCAATAATTTTCGAAGGGCTCAAGGTATTGGAGGTGTGGTTCCTAATAATGGGTGTTCGAAATGTGGTAGGGGTCGTACAGGCCCACGCTTGAGGGATACTAATGTTTGTAATAGTTGTGGGGAGGTTGGGTATAAGGTGATGGATTGCCTCCGAAATCACAACAAGGGTAAGGAGGTTCATCCACAAGGTGATAATGTGGTTCCTTTGGGTAGAGGTGGCCGACAAGAGGGTGCCTCAAGGCACAACTAGTTTTATGCTTTGCATGGGAGGCAATAGGTTGATGAGGTACCTGACGTTGTTACCGGTATGTTGAAAATCTTTGATTTTGATGTGTATTCCTTGATTGATCTAGGTACCACTCTCTCTCTTTTGTTACTCCTTTTATTGCCAAAAAGTTCCATGTTAAACCCGAATTGTTGTGTGAGTCATATAAGGTGTATACTCCTGTTTATGCATCTATTATTGCTAGAAAGGTTTATAGAGATTTCCCCATTTGCATTTTGTATAAAGTATTGCTTTGTGATCTTGTTGAGTCGGACATGGTTGATTTTGATGTCATTCTTAGGATGGATTGGTTGCATGCATATTATACTTCTATTGATTGTAGAACCCGTAGGGTCAAATTCCAATTCCCAAATGAACCTATCCTTGAGTGGAAGAGTCATGATGTGGTGGTCAAGGGTAGGTTCATCTCTTGCATTAAAGCCCATTAGTGGATCTCTAAGGGGTTTCTTTACCGTCTTGTGAGGGTTAGCGATATGGAGTCCAAAGTCCTTCCTATAGAGTCGATTCCAGTTGTAAAAAAGTTTCTTCATATCTTTCCAAATAACCTTCCCGGTGTCCCTCCCGAAAGGGAAATAGATTTTGGTATTGAGATCCTCCCCGATACTCAACCCATTTCTATTACCCCTTACCGTATGGCCCCGACGGAGTTAAAGGAGTTGAAGGAGCAATTGAGGGATCTGTTAGAGAAGGCTTTCATTAGGCCTAGCCAGCACCTTGGGGTGCACCAATGTTGTTTGTGAAGAAGAAGAGTGGGTCTCTTAGAATCTGTATTGACTACCGATAATGTAATAGGGTCACCATCTAGAGTAGGCATGCTCTTCCAAGGATTGATGATTTTTTGACCAATTGCAAGGGTCTAACCACTTCTCTAAGACTGATCTTCGGTTCGGGTATCATCAAGTGAAAGGTGAGGGACTGTGATATTCCTAAGATGGTCTTCTGGACTAGGTATGGGCATTATGAGTTTGTTGTGATGTCTTTTGGGTTGACCAATCCACCGAATGTCTTCATTAATCTTATGAATAGGATCTTTAAACCCTACCTTAATTCATTTGTTGTTGTACTCATTGATGACATTTTGATTTATTCATAATGAGGAGGAGCATATAGGTCATTTGAGGGTAGTGTTGCAAAGATTGAGGGAGGAGAAATTGTATGCTAAGTATGAAAAATGTGAATTTTTGTTAAAGGAGGTTGTCTTCCTAGGTCATGAGGTGTTGGGGATGGTATTAACGTGGATCCTAAGAAGACAGAGGTGATTTGAAATTGGTCTAGACCATTGACCCCATCGGATATTAGGAGCTTCTTGAGATTTGGAGGTTACTATCTTTGATTTTTGAATGGGTTTTCTTCTATTGCTTCTCCTATGACAAAACTGACTCAAAATAAGGCTAAGTTTGTATAGACCGATAAGTGTGAGAGGTGCTTCCAAACATTGAAGGATAAGCTTGTGTACGCCCCTATATTGTCACTACCGGATGGGCTAGAGGGATTTTTTGTGTATTATGATGCTTCTAGAGTTGGTTTTGGTTGTATCCTAATGAAAAATGGTAAGGTCATAACCTATGCTTCTAGGCAAGTCAAAATGCATGAAAAGAACTACCCTACCCATGGTCTTGAGCTAGCCATCGTGGTATTTGCATTAAAGCTATGGCATTATTATTTGTATGGGGTGCATGTTGATGTGTTCACTAATCATAAGAGCCTCCAATATGTTTTCACTCAAAGGGATCTTAACTTGAGGCAAAGAAGGTGGTTAGAACTTCTTAAGGATTATGATGAATGTGCATTATCATCCGGGTAAGGATAGTATTATGGAGGATGCTTTAAGTAGGGTGTCTATGGGTAGCCTAACTCATCTTGATGGTGGTGATGAAGGTATGTCTATAGAGTTCATCGGTTGGCTAGATTGGGGGTTAGGTTGGAAGAAATTGAGAATGGTGTTGTTGTTGTTGTTGTTGATGGTTCTAAGTCTTCATTAGTTGAGGAGGTGAAAGCTAAGCAAGATCTTTACCCTGCTTTATTGGAATTGAAGGCATTGGTAAAATATGGTAAGGTGGATTTGCCTAGAGAGATGGAATTGGTTCATCCGGTCTTTCCTGTGTCTATGTTGAGAAAGTGTGTTGGTGATCCTAATGCTATTGTGCCTCTTAATGTTGTAGGGGTAGTTGAAGACAACTTGACATATGAAGAGGTTCCAGTAGATATCTTGGATAGGCAAGTGGAGAGGTTGAGGAACAAGGAAGTCACTTCCATTAAGGTCCTTTGGAGGAACCAACAAATCGAAAGTTCTACTTGAGAGGCCAAAAAAGATACGCAAAAGCGATACACTTTTCTTTTCCATTCTACTCAAGCCTAAGGTATTGACCTAAGCCCTTGATATAATTTCATGTCTCTGTTCCAGCCTTTAAGACATTTTCATGCATTCATGTTTATATTGACAAAATTCATGGTGATTTTACACTTATGTTGAGATTTTGAAAATGATGTTTTGAGTGTGTTGATGCATTCTTGTTGAGATTGATCACTTTACGAATACTCTTTTCATGTACGTTTCTTTGACATTCGAGGGTGAATGTTCCTGAGGGTAAGATACTGAAACGACCCCAAAAAGTGCCCGGAAATGTACTTAGGAAGTACTCGAAATCGTAATTTTCATATATCTCAAAATTCGTGCATGATATCGAAAATCTGACTTTATATTCTTGTTCAGGGGGTCAAATTGAGTAGGAGATGGGTCAAATTGAGTAGGAAATGGGTCTAACCCCGATTTTAAAGCAAACAAATAAATTTATTTTTCCCAAAAATTGAATTCTAGAAAGGTTTTCGCGCCCCTAGTGTGACGCACCAAGGGCACACCTCTGTACAAATTTTTCCCAGTTTTCGAGATTGGTCCAAGGCCTTTGGGTCTTGGGCCTAAGTGTTCCCATGCGTGAAAATGCCTATACTTAGCCTTATTTCACCCTCATATAATTCAAGACATTCCCAAATACTCACTCAAACACTTAGCCAATATTTCATCTCCTAAATTCAAGTCTCAAAACTCATTTGGATCTCAAGGTTCTCATTCAAGTTTCAAGTCTCTATCTCCAATCTTCTTCAAGGATTCTCCAAAGTCAACGTATGTGGTTTTCTTTCACCCATGATACCCAAGCTCTCTTTTATCTAAAAGTGCACGATTTAAAGTTGATTTACTCATGGGTCTTATCTATTTTTAATTTTACTGCACACTATGTTGGGGTTTCATGAAAGTATGGTTGTTTTAACATGTTTTGAGCCAGGAATCTAAGATCTATTGTGAAATTTGATGAAGGGTTTTGATGTATGTTGTTTAAGGGTATTACTAAGTATCTATTGATAGTTTTATAATGAATTTTCTTATATGATTTCACTCTTGAAATGCGTGGTTTTACTCTAGCACTACACACCTGTCAAGTGTTTGATAAAATGTTCGGGTTATGATTTCTTGAGTAATTAAAGGTCTAATGCATATCTTATGAGCCGAATGACTATATTATGAAGAAAGGAATGTATGTACATGATATTATCTCTATGATGTGGGAAAAATGACCAAGCCTCACTCGGGAGGTTATAGGCTTGGGTAACCATGTTGAGAGGTTTGTATCTTGATCGCCTCGCTCGGGAGGTGGCAGACCCATGCAACCATGTTGAGGGGTTTGTACCTTGATAACCATGTTGGGAGGAGGGGTTTGTACCTCATAAACCACATGAAGGGGTTTGTACCTCATGCGCCTCTCCAAGGAGATGGTAGGCCTTGGATATTCACTAAAGTGGCCTCTCCTTACACATAGATTATTCTCTATATATAAGCATGGTTTTACATTAAGCATCATTCATACATGCCATATTGCTAAATTTTTATTCATTGCCTATGTTATGCATTTTTTATTATGGTGCTTATCACTTGTTTCATTGCATCCTACATACTTAGTGCATTCAAACATCCTAACGCATACTCTATGCCTACATAATTTCACCATGTAGGAATCGGATCCTCGCTTGACAATCCCCAATCCATGTGGCTAATACGATTCTACTGAAGCTTGTTGGTGAGTCCTCGATTCCGAGGACATTGCTTATTGTCTCATGTTATGATCTAAGAGACTTCCTTTCTTTATGTAAATGTTGACTATGAGGGTGAGCTCGGTTGCTTTTCTTGGCCCCAGATTTTATCTATATATTAGAGGTGTTATTGGACATGTGATGTGTAATGTTATAATCTTTGAATCTCTCTTGTCTCTTGGTGTTTACGATATGAAAATTGTCCCTTAGCCTCGTTGTCCCTATTTTACTCGATAGTTGTTGTATTCTATCGCTTCCATGACCAAGGATGTGTAATGATAAGTTAAGAGGCTTACTTGGGGTCCCTTCGGGTTCCCCTTGTGCCGTGTATGGTCTAGGCTCTAGGCTTGGGTCGTGAAAGTTCCTTCCTCATGTCCGCCTCGGCTTCTCAAGTGGAACTTTCAACTTGTTGGTTCCTCCAAAGGACCTTGACGGAAGCTACACCTTTGCTCCTCAGCCTCTTCACTTGCCTATCCAAAGTTGTCACCATGACCTCGTCATAAGTAAAATTATCTCCTACAACACACACAATATCCAAGATCACTGTAGCACTTGGGTCACCCACATATTTTCTCAACGTGGACACGTGGAAAATAGGATGAACTATGTCTATCTCCATAGGCAACTCCAACTCATATGCAACCTTACCTACTCTCCTCAAAACGTGATAAGGACCCACAAACCTTGGGCGTAACTTCCCCTTCTTGCCAAACCGGACCACACCCTTTGTAACGACCCCTAAAAGTGTCCGAAAATGTTCCTCGAAAGTGCTCGAAATTATATTTTTCCTATATCTCAAATTCGTGCATGATATTAGAAATTCGACTTCATATTATCGTTCAGGGGGTTAATTTGAGTGGAAAATGGGTCTAACCCTGATTTAAGAGCAAGCGATTAGCAATTTCAATTTTCTAAGAATGCAAATTCCAATGAGGTTTGTGTGCCCCTAATGTGACGTGACTAGGGCTCGCAGATGAAGAAATCTTGTCTTCGCGATTGGTCTGCGATGTGGACATATGTGTTTTTTGCCCAGTTTATTTTGTGTGGTCCAAGACTTTTGGGTCTTGGACCTAAGTGTTCCCAAATGTGAAAATACCTTTAGTTAGCCATTTTAACCCTCATATCATTCTAAACATTTCCCAATTCTCATTCAAACACTTAGCCAATATTTCATCTCCTAAATTCAAGTCTCAAAGCCCTCTTCGGATCTAAGGATTTTCTCTCAAGCTTCAAGTCTCCATCTCGAATCTTCATCAAGTTTATCTCCAAAGCTAAGGTATGTGGGTTTCTTTCATGGGATCCTTTCACCCATGATGCCAACCTTTCTTTTACTCTAAATAGCATGATTTAAAGTTGATATACAAATAGGTCTTATTCATTATGAAAAATTACTACACACTATGTTGGGGTCTATGAAATTGTATGTTTTGAGCTATGAATCTAAGATCTAATGTGCTCTTGAGGGCGTTACCAAGTATATATTGATGGTTTTACACTGAATTTTCTAGCATGATAATACTCTTGAATTGTATGATTTCACACTAGCATTATACACCTTCTAAGTATTTGATAAAATGTCTGGTTATGGGTTCTTGAGGAATTGAAGGTCCTATGCACGTCTTATGAGTTGAATGGATATATGTTTTTGAAATAATGATGAAATGAAAGTATGTATATGGTATTCTCTATATACATACCTTGATAACCATGTTGAGGGGTTTGTAACTTGATAACCATGTTGGGGGTTTCGTACATCGGTCACTACGGGTGGTAAGATGTGACGATCCACCAACCATGTCAGGGGGTTTGTACACTAGTCACCATGGGTGGTAGGGTGCGACAATCCACCAACCAATTGAATGGGTTTGTACGTCAATCACCAAGGGTGGTAGGGTGCGACGATCTACCAACCAATTAAAAGGGTTTGTACCTTAATCACCAAGGGTGGTAGGGTGCGAAGATCCACCAATATGATAGAGGTCTCTTCCTACACATGTAATATGTTCTATGTAAGCATGTTTTACGTAAGCATTAATCATACATATCATCTTTCTATTATTCTACCTATTGAGAATTATTATGCATTTTGCCTATGATGCCTATCTATTGTTGCATTGCATCTTACATACTTAGTACATTCAAATGTACTAATGCATACTCTGTGCCTACATGATGTCATCATGTAGGAACCAGTGTACCGCTTGATCATCCTCCTCCTCCACGTTGCTAGTACGTCTGTCTCTCAAGCTAGTTGGTGAGTCCTCCATTCCGAGGATATTACTTATGATCTCTTACTATGAATTAACACTATCTCTCTTTTATTTATGTATTGACTATGAGGGTGACCTTGGTTATTTTTCATGGCCCCCGCTCTTGTCTATGTAGTAGAGGTATTGTTAGTCATGTTATATATCTATGCTATGAGCTTTGACTCTCTTGTTTTCTTGATGATATGCTATGGGAGTTTACCTTTAGCCCCGATTCCCTTGTTTATGTTTATCTATCATTGACATTTTAATTGCTTCTGCGACTAAGGATATGTAATGATATGCTGTGAGGCTTGTTTGAGGTTCCTTCAGGTTCCCCATTTGGTGGTCACGTCTAAGCCCTAGGCTTGGATCGTGATAAAGATGGTATCAGAGCACTAAGTTGTTAGATCCTCGTATTCCAACACACTGCGTTGATTAGAGTCTTATTCATAGTTGTGTTGTGCACCATAACTATGAGTAGGAGGCTATGAGACGTTTTAGGAAATTTGAAGTAAGTTTTTCCGCTTAACGATAAAACCTTTGCTATGCTTATGCTTAACACAAGATGAAGATGAGCCCGTACACCCGATGAGCAACTGACCAATGGAGGGCTTAGGACACTCTCATATTAGTTGCGTAAGTTATGGCTAATCAAGCCAATCAGGGGGCCCAAGGCCCTCATGCTCCTACACCGGCTTCTCGAGTTAGAGACTTCATGAGAATGAACCCCCCAGAACTCCATGGGTCAAAGGTGAGTGAGGACCCTCAAGAGTTCATTGATGAGGCCTAATTTTGTCTATCATGGGTGTGATGTTGTAGGATAAGGCAGAGTTGGTAGCCTACCAACTCAAAGGGGTGGCACAAATATGGTAAAACCAATGGAAGTAGGAAAAGGGAGTCAACTACGTGGTGCTTTGGGAGGAGTTCAAGGTGACATTCCTTAATCGATTCTTTCCCCTTAAACTTAGGGAAGCTAAGTTGGTGGAGTTTATGAATTTGAAACAAGGGTCTATGAGTGTGAGGGAGTATGCCTTCAAGTTCAACCAACTTTTGAAGTATGCTCCATATTTTATGGCTGACTCAAGATCTAAGATGAACAAATTTATTATGGGTGTTTCTTACTTGGTTAGTGAGGCGTATCGGTTCGCCATGTTGATTAGTGACATGGATTTGTCACATTTGATGACCTACGCCGAGCAAATGGAAGAGCAGAAATTGAAGATGAGAAGGAGCAGTGATGCCAAGAAGGCTCGTTTTGATGGCAAGTTCTAAAGTCGAAAGGGTGGCCGGTTCCACCAAGGACAAGGGTCTTCTTATGCTTCTAATAGGGGACTTGCCAATGACTTCCCAAGCACCCAAGATGTTGGTGTGGTGGTTCCTTATATGGTGTGTCCTAGGTGTGTTAAGGGTCATAAAGGCCCATGCTTTAGAAATACTAATGCATGGTATGGTTGTGGAGAAATGGGTCATAAAAAGGTAGATTGCCCTCGAAATTGCAACAAGGGTAAGGAGGTTCATCCATAAGGTGCTAATGCGGTTCTTTTAGGGAGAGGTGGCCGACAAGATGGTTCCCCAAGGCACAATTGATTTTATGCTTTGCATGGGAGGCAAGGGGTTGATGAGGTCCCCGGTGTTGTTACTGGTATGTTGAAAATCTTTGACTTTGATGTGCATGCATTGATTGGTCTAGGTGCCACTCTTTCTTTTGTTACCCCCTTTGTTACCAAAAAGTTTCATATAGACCCCGAGTTATTGTGTGAGTCATATGATATATCTACCCCTATTGGTGCATCTATTATTGCTAGGAAAGTCTATAGAAATTGTCCCATTTGCATCTTGCGTAAAATATTTCCTTGTGATCTTGTTGAGTTAGAGATGGTTGATTTTGATGTCATTCTTGGGATGGATTGGTTGCATGCATACTATGCTTCTATTGATTGTAGAACCCCGAAGGGTCAAATTTCAATTCCCAAATGAGCCCATGGGAGAGTCGTGATGTGGTGGTCAAGGGTAGGTTCATCTCTTGCATTAAAACCAATAGATTGATCTCCAAGGGGTGTCTTTTTATCATCTTATGAGGATTAGGGATGTGGAGTCCAAGGTCCGCCCAATAGAGTTGGTTCCGATCATAAATAAGTTTCTTGATGTATTCCCAAATGACCTTCCCGATGTTCCTCCCAAAAGGGAAATAGATTTTGGTATAGATCTCCTTCCCGATACTTAACCCATTTCTATTACCCCTTACCGTATGACCCTCGCAGAGTTGAAGGAACAATTTAGGGACTTATTGGATATGGGATTTATTAGGCCTAGCCAATCACCTTGGGGTACATCGGTGTTGTTTGTGATTAGAAGGATAGATTCCTTAGGATATGTATTGACTACCAGCAACATAAGAGGGTCATCATCAAGAATAGGTATCCTCTTCCAAGGATTGATGATTTGTTTAACCAATTGCAAGGGGCTAGCCATTTCTTTAAGATTGATCTTTGGTCCGGTATCATCAAGTGAAGGTGAGGGAGTGTGATATTCCCAAGATGACATTTTGGACTAGATATTATGAGTTTGTTGGGCATTATGAGTTTGTTGTGATGTCTTTTGGGTTGACCAATGCACTGGCCATCTTCATAGACCTTATGGATAGGGTCATCAAACCCTATATTGATTCATTTGTTGTGGTATTTATTGATGATATTTTGATCTATTCCTCGTGGTGAGGAGGAGCATGGGGCCCCTTTGAGGGTTGTGTTGCGAAGATTGAGGGAGGATAGGCTATATGCTAAATATGAAAAGTGTGAATTTCGGTTGAAGGAGGTTTCCTTCATAGGGCATGTGGTGTTGGGGGATGGCATTAAGGTGGATCCTAAGAAGACCAATGTGATTAGAAATTGGCCTAGACCATTGACCCCGTCGGATATTTGGCATTTCTTGGGCTTAGCAGGGTATTATCAGAGATTTGTGAATGGGTTCTCTTCTATTGCTTCCCCTATGACAAAATTGACTCAAAAGAAGCCATGTTTGTGTGGACCGATGAGTGTGAGGGGATCTTCCAAACCTTGAAAGATAAGCTTGCATCCACTCCTATATTGTCACTACCAGATGGGCTAGAGAGATTTGTTGTGTATTATGATGCTTCTAGAGTTGGGTTGGGTTGTGTTCTAATGCAAAATGGTAAGGTCGTAGTGTATGCTTCTAGGCAACTCAAGATGCATGAAAAGAACTACCCTACCCATGATCTTGAACTAGCCGCCGTGGTATTTTCATTAAAGATTTAGGGTCATTACTTGTATAGGGCACATGTCGATGTATTCATCAATCATAAGAGCCTCCAATATGTCTCTACTCAAAAAGATCTTAACTTGAGGCAAAGGAGATAGTTAGAACTCCTTAAGGACTATGATATGAGTGTGTATTATCATTCGGATAAGGCTAATGTGGTGGCGGATGCTTTGAGTAGGGTGTATATGGTAAGCCTAGCTTATGTTGATGGTGGTAATAGGGAGGTGGCTAGGGAGGTCCATCGTTTGGCTAGATTGGGAGTTAGGTTGGGGGAAGTGAATAATGGTGGTGTTGTTGTGTTTGATGGTTCTAAATCTTCATTGGTTGAGGAGGTGAAAGCTAAGCAAGATCTTGATCTCTCCTTATTAGAATTGAAGGCCTTGGTTGGCGATGGGAAGGTTGAGGTTTTCTCCCAAGGGGGATATAGTGCATTTAGATACCAAGATAGGTTGTGTGTGCCTTGTGTTGATGGCTTGAGAGAGAGAATTCTTGATGATGCTCATGGTTCTTCCTATTCTATTCACTCTGATTCTACTAAAATGTATAGGTATTTGGGAGAGGTGTATTGGTGTGGAGGCACGAAGAAGGATATTACAAAATTTGTGTCCGGTTGCCATAGTTGTCAACAAGTCAATGCCGAACATCAAAGGTCGGGTGGCCTAAGTCAAGACCTAGAGGTTCCTACTTGGAAATGGGAAGAGATTACATGGACTTTGTAGTTGGGTAGACCAAAACTAGGAAGGGTTTTGATTCCATTTGGATTGTGGTGATTCCATTTGGATTGTGGTTGATAAGATGATGAAATTGACTCACTTTTTACCTGTTAAGACCACATATGGGGCTAAAGAGTATGCAAGGTTGTACATCCATGACTTGGTGATATTGTATGGGATTCCTTTATCCATCATGTCGGATTGTGGAGCTCAATTTACTTCACATTTTTAGAGGTCCTTCCAAAGGGGTCTTGGTACTAGAGTTAAGCTTTCTATGGCCTTCCACCCTGATGGCCAAACCGAAAGGACCATCCAAACCCTTTAAGATATGCTTAGATCTTCTGTGTTAGAGTTTAAAGGTAGTTGGGATGATCATCTCCCGTTGGTTGAATTTGCCTACAACAATAGCTATCATTCTAGCATCGATATGGCTCCATTTGAGGCTCTTATCGTAGAAGATTTAGATCACCGATTGGGTGATTTGAGGTTGGCGAGGTGGCCTTATTCGGACCAGACCTGGTTATGGAAGCTCTTGAGAAGGTTAGAATGATTAGAGAAAGGTTGAAGACAGCCAAAAGTAATCAAAAGTCTTACATCGATGTGAGGAAAAGGGAGCTTGAATTCAAAGTTGATGATTGGATTCATTTGAAGGTGTCACCCATGAAGGGTGTGATCCATTTTGGTAAGAAGGGAAAGTGGAGCCCTAGATATGTGGGCCCTTATAGGGTGATGAAAAGGATTGGTAAGGTGGCCTACGAATTGGATTTGCCTATAGAAATGGAGTTGGTTTATCCAGTCTTTCGTGTGTCGATGTTGATGAAGTGTGTGGGTAATCCCAATGCTACTGTACCTCTTTATGTTGTGGGTGTTGTGGAGGACAACTTGACTTATGAAGAGGTTCTGATTCAGATATTGGATAGGCAAGTGAAGATATTGAGGAACAAGGATGTGGCTTTCGTTAAGGTCCTTTGGAGAAATCAACAAGTCAAAAGTGCTACATGGGAGGCCGAAGTGGACATGCAAAGGCAATATCCTCATATTTTCCACTCCACTCAAGCCTAAGGTATCATTCTAAGTCCTCTATGTGATTTCCAGTCTAAGTGCAGCCTATGACATATGCATACATTTATGTTTAATTTGACAAGTTCATAATTATTTTACTCCTATGTTGATATTTTTGAAATGATGTTTAAGTGCATTGTTGCATCCTTATGTGGGATGAAATTTGTCATGTTCGCATCTCTCATATACATTTCTTTTACATTCGGGGACGAATGTTCCCAAGGGGGAGATATTGTAAGAGGCCCCAAAAATTTCCCGAAAATGTGCCTCAGAAGTGACCGGAATCGTAATTTCTATATATCTCAAAATTCGTATGTGACATCGAAAATCTGACTTCATATTCTTGTTTGGGGGGTCAAATTGAGTGGAGAATGGGTCTAACCCTGATTAAAGAGCAAGTAATTAGCAATTTTGATTTTCCAAAAATGCAAATTTCGGTGAGGTCTGCCTGCGCTGGCGCGACGCGTCTAGGGTGCACAGATGAAGAAATCTTGTCTTCATGATAGGTCCGCGATGCGGACCTATATGTTTTTTACCTAGTTAATTTTTGCGTGGTCCAAGACTTTTGGGTGTTGGACCTAAGTGTTCCCAAACGTGAAAATACCTTTACTTAGCCATTTTCACCCTGATATCATTCTAAACATTCCCCAATTCTCATTCAAACACTTAGCCAATATCTTATCTTCTAAATTCAAGTCTCAAAACCCTCAACGGATCTAAGGATTTCCTCTCAAGCTTCAAGTCTCCATCTCCAATCTTTATCAAGTTCATCTCCAAAGCTAAGGTATGTGGGTATCTTTCATGGGTTCCTCACCCATGCTGTCAAGTTTCCTTTTACCCTAAATTGCATGAGTTAATTTACAAATGGGTCTTATTCATTATGAAAAATCACTGCACACTATGTTGGGGGTCTATGAAATTGTGATTGTTTTACGATGTTTTGGGCTATGAATCTAAGATCTAATATGAGATTTGATAAAGGGTTTTTATGTATATTGCTTAAGGGTATTACCAAGTGTCTATTAATGGTTTTATATTTAATTTTCTAGAATGATAACACTCTTGAGTTGCATGATTTTACACTAGCACTACATATCCTCTAAGTGTTTGATAAAATGTAGGGTTATGGGTTCTTGAGGAATTGAAGGTCCGATGCATGTCTTATGAGTTGAATGGCTTTATGTTGAGGAAACGATATAAAATGAACATATGTATTAGGTATATATAGTATTGGAATGTGACCATGCCATGCTGGGGGTTGCATGTCAGGTAACCGTGTGGAGGGGTTCATACCTTGATAACCATGTCGGGGGATTTGTACCTTGATAACCCTGTCGAAGGATTTATACGTCAGTTACCACGGTTGGTAGGGTGTGATGATCCACTAACCACGTCGGGGGGTTTGTACCTTCATGGGTGGTAGGTTGCGAAGATCCACTAACCAATTAAAGGGGTTTGTACCTTAATCACCAAGGGTGGTAGGGTGCGACGATCCACCAATATGATAGTGGTCTCTTCTACACATGTAATATGTTTTATGTAAGTATGTTTTATGTAAGTATTAATCATATATGCCATCTTGCTATTATGCTACCTATTGAGAATTATTATGCAATTCGCCTATGATGCCTATCTATTGTTGTATTTCATCCTATATACTTAGTATATTCAAACGTATTATGTGTAACACCCCACACCTTACCATACTTATACTATATACATGAAATATGACTTGATTTGGTTAAACTAGCACTAGTTTTCAAAAGTGTTTGAATCTCGCGTTAATGGGCTATACGTGCGTCTAGCACTTAAGAGGGTTGAGTGTATACATTTTTTGTGTCGAAATGAGGAGATTATGGACTTAAAATTAAGTGAGAGAATTTAGGTGCTTGTAGAACTTAGAAGCAAGGAGGTGAGTCAGCTACTTGCTTAGCTCGAAATTGCTAACTAAACGGACACGAGACCCGACGTCGAAATTGTCCAAGTTTGATTGTAAATAAAATATGTGTTGATAGGGTAACTTTGGCCCACGTCTTAGAACCATAGATGGACTATATGTTCAGCCCAAGAGTGGTATTAAAAATGGCCCAAAAAATTTACAAAATACTTAGCAAATTGGGCCCAAGCCAAGAAGCACAAAATCTGAAAAAATTGGCAGCCCAAGTCCACTTAAGTTGGTGCT